>PVKC010047522.1:0-11047 GCA_004027635.1 Crocidura indochinensis | reverse complement strand
GCGCATGTGTGTATGGTGTGTGTGCATGGAGAATGTGTATGCACATGAGTGTGTGCAGATGGAGTGTGTGGTGGAGGGCATGTGTACTAGAGTGTGCGTTCATAAAGGGTTTGCCTACACAGTGGATATGTGAATATGTGGAGGGTCTGTGTGCAGAGAGTATGTGTATGTGTGGAATGTGGTATGATGAGAGTGTGTATGTGCATGCATTTGTGTTTGTGTGTGTGTAGTTGCTGGCTGCCCCAAAGCAGGCCATTTGGGGTCTCCACTCTGTGGTGCTCTCTGGGTAGCTGTGTGCACCCGGAATGTGCAGCAGTGGAAAGTCCTGGGCACACATCAGCCTCGGATGGAGCCCACAGCCCGAAGAGTTTGCAGCAGGATTCAACTTGGAACCCAGCCGCGGTGCAGCGTGTTCCGAGCCGCCCAGGGGTCCCAGCCCTGCCGTGCCACGCAGAAACAGTAAGGCTGGTGTGGCTCTGCTCTCCCTGGCCATGCCCTCATGCTCCTGCACCCTTTGCTCCTGCTGGAATTGCCATCTGTCTGTAGAAAGGGCCCTCCTGGGAGACCCTAAGCAGTTTTTTGATGCCAGCAGATACTTCTCACAGGGACCTGGATAGAGACTGGTGGGACTCAATAGGCATTGCTGTGTGTGTGAGCATATGTGTGCATATGTGTGAGTGTGTATACATGGGAGTGTGAGCATGTGACCACAGGAGTGTGAATGCACATGGGGGTGTGATCACATAAGTGTGTGTAATCATTCATACACGGAGTACATGGGAGTGTGTGCACGTGAGAGTGTGAGCATGTGATCGCAGGAGTCTGTGTGCATAGGCGTGAGTGTGTGTACATGGGAGTGTGCAATGTGACCACAGAAGTATGAACACACATAGGAGTGTGATCACATGTGTGTAAGCATGCATACATGGAGTATGAGCTGTGACCATGGGAGTGTGTGCATATGTGGGAATGTTATGTGTAAGCATGCATAGATGGAATTGAGCATGTGACTACAGTTGTGTGTGCAAATATCAGAATATGATCCTGAGTGTGTAAACATGCACACATGGAGTGTGAGCTTGTATACAGGGAGAGTGTGCAATGTGGGTGTGTGCTCACATGTGTGTTCGCATGCAAAGATGAGTGTGAACATGTGTGGGAGTGTGGCCACATGAGTATGTAAACATGCACACATGGAGTGTGAGCTTGTGTACAGGGATGTCGCATGTGGCCCTGTCTGTTTTCCTGAGCCCTGTTACCTCCTGAACCACCCATTCCCTGCCACCCTCGAAGGCTTCTCCCAGCTGCCTGACACCCCTTCTTGTGTCCTCCCACCCCACTCGGGGTTGCACCTCCCCCTTCCTACTGTCACTGTTCCTGAGAAGCTGGTGAGTTGTGATAAGAGTATAGGTGAGTACAATTTGGGTTTGGACTCTGGGTGACCTCCAAGACCTCCTGCCCCAGAGCAGAGTAACCTTGTGATGTTGAGGGGTTGTTACAAGAGTTTGGTCCTGGGAAAAGAATTGTGGTTCAGGCTTGGTACAGGTAGTACTTGTAAGAAGGAGTCCCTGGCCAGGCCCCCAAGTTCCAGGACAGGAACCCACCTATGGATAATCTTGGGATCCTGGAGCTTTTGGTGAAAGTAGCACCCATGTGTCTCTGGGCCAGGTGCCCATTGTGGGTGAGTCCTCAACCCTTAAATGCTGGTCACCAGGTGGCTAGTGTGAATTGGACTACCAACCTTCTGCTGAGCTGCTTGGCTCAGGAATAGTCCCTTTGGTGTGGAGAGGAGCCACCCTTAGTCCTTCAGCAGAATAATCTCCAGAGAGTTGAAGACAGGGTACATAAAGGGACCTAAAATGGGCCAGAGCACTTCATTGTTCAGGAGGGAGATGCACTCCAATTTAGGCTCCTAGCGGGGCTTGAACCCGGGACTATCTTGATACTCCAATTGATCTCAGGGAGCCAGATGGATGCAGAAAGGAATGCTGACAAGAGGTGCAGATGAAATACACAGACGAGCGATGCGGATGAGAGACAGAGACGAGACACACTAGAAACAGAGACAAGAGATACAAATGAGAGATGCAGATGAGCCTCACGATGTTTCAGAATTCCGTTGGAGAAGGCCAGTATTTCCTTAGGGCCCTGAAGACTTATGTTTTGGTGACAATGAGCTCTAAGCTTGTGAGGGGGGTGGTTCCTGAGGGTTTCTGCCCTAGAGAACAGACAGACACCCCAGGAACGTGAGATCCCTACAAACCCTGTGTAAGGGCATGGTGGGTCTGTCCTAGGAATGTTCCTGTGATCTCTCTATGGCCCAGAGTGGCCCAAGGGTCAATTTTGAGCCAGGAGCAAGGTGAATGTCCGTGTGGTTCCATCTCATCTCCAGATCACCTGAGAAGGTGGGGCTATGTGATCACACTGTGGCCTGGGAAGGTGGTTCCCACTTGATCTCATCACTGTATCCTGGAGAGTGAAAACAGACCCACCCAATGAAGCACACATTTTACACCAAGGCCAATGTAGTGATTTCCTGAGGGATGCAGCAGGAAGAGGGCAAGTGGGTTAAGGAATTGAGTGAAGAATAGGAGTTAGTGCTGAAGTGAAGCCCCCTGAGGCTTCTAGATTGCCCCCAGATGCCACATTCATTCTGCTACATGGAACCACACAACCCTCGGGTTTTCAGTCACAGAAATGATGCAGGGCCAGAGTTGATGAGTTCAAGACAGATGCAGGTCAACCCAGACAATGGACAGGGCTTTCCAAAGCTGCTCCCGGAAGCATGAGATCCACAGGCTGAGCTCAGCCTGTTTCCTCGGGGAGGTGAGGCTGCCATCCCAATTGTGCGATGGCTCTGAGCGAGCTGTGTGGCCAGAACATTCGTGGCCTTAGACAGGCCCGGGGTGACCTACTGTGGAGTTTCTGTGTTCTGAGCAGCCACACGATGCTGCCTTTCCATTCAGAGAAAAGCATTGTTTGCTGACTTACTTGGAGAATGGTAGAATGAGATGCATGTGGAAGGTTCCTTGAAGGACTCTACGATGAACAGCCACTGGGTGGGGAACCTGCCAATGTTCTGAGGACTGTGGCTGCCTCACCTTGTCTTGGCCATGAGGTGGCTCCTGGAATCTCTGGCTCCCCATGTGGGAGAAGACACCATGCCAGTTTTGCCCACAGCCGTAGGTCAAACCAGCCTTCTAGGTTGATCCACAGATGATAGAACAATCATTTGACGGCTGTGTCTAGGCCAATACCCCTCGGAGGTGTCAGCGAGCCATCTGACTGAAATGACTGAGCCATGGGGACACACTATGAGCTTCCCCCTCCTTGGCCTCACCATTCAGTGGTGGACTGGACAGGTGGACATACTAGACTCTCTCAAACAGGGACTGCAGCACTCGCCAACTAAGGAGCAGGCAGCATATCTGTCACACATGAGGCAAGATGCTTCTGTGTCTTGCCCGGCAGCCTTGGACCTGGAAATTGGACCACTTCTGGTTCTGGGGCCTTTGAACCCAGAGCTCAGTGAGTTTCTAGAATGCGACTATAGGAAGTGAACCTGTGCACTGGGTGGCAAGACCTGTGCCACGAACTGTGAGTGTCTGCAGGGCCCAAAGGTTATGCCTAACTGACTCACCGGCCATGTGTGCCCATAGTCGCGTGGTAGCTCCAGCATGGAGTGGTTTAGGGCATCTGGTGTGAGCGTTGACCAGAGGCCATTCCAGATGCATTTGCAATTGCCGACTGCGGGTTGTGAAAGTCTTCAGCTTGCTCATGGTGGAAATCGAGTTCACATCTGCCCACTAAATATTTGGTTGCCACTGGAATTTTCTGCCCTTTCTGGTTGGAGGCTGGGTTCCCAGACTCTAGCACACATGTGTGCACACAGCTGGCTGGCGGGCACCACTCCTCGGTTTCCCTGCAAAGATTCCTGCTTAATGGCTCCAAGATGTGTGCATGTCACTCACTGCTGTGTTCTGATTCCACTGACACCCACCCTTGATGTGTGCCCATGGCCCAAACTCAGCACCTCACACACTAGCCTATCACTTCAGACACAATTCCATCACCATTGACAATAACGGAGCACCTCAAATACCAGCATCTGGCCCAGCGTCTCAGATACCAAACCCTTTCCTCAGAAACCATCACCTTAGACGATGGATCAGATACCAACCTGTAACTTCAGGCTCTGACCATAGGTACTTACTCATCACTAAAGGTAATGACCCAGACCCCAGACATCATCCCATCATCTCGGACTCCATCTCAGCACCTTAGACACAATCCCTTACCTCAGACCCTAATCATTTGCCTCAGACATCATCCCAGCACCTCTAACGCCGACCCAGCATTTGACCCATTCTCCTGCCTCCTCAGACAATGACCCATGCATGGCATTAGACACTGTCTCATCACACCAGACACCACTCCATCACCTCGGACACCAACCCATTTAGGCAATGGTCCAGCACCACAGACTCTGTCCCAGCACCTCAGACAATAACCCAGCACCTCACACATTGACCCAGCAGCTTTGATATTGAGCCAGAACCTCAGACCATGACCCAGCACCTCAGACATTGGCCCATCACTTTAGATACTGATCCAACACCTCAAATACTGATTTAGCACCTCAAATACCCACCTACCACCTCAGCATCCTCTAGCAGAGTTGACAAGGCCATGGGAACAGTGCCTGTGCCAATTGCCAACCTTTGGAGACATGTACCTCATACTCATGGGCTCCCTTTGTATTGTGTTGTCTCCTCCTGATTGGCCCTGGGAACGTGTGAGTGAAGAATCTCTTCGGACCTCGGTTCTGGGGCTGTTATGCTACTCATGGCTCTGGGCATACCTGGTAGAGATGCAGAGGTGGGGGATGTCAGTCTTTACTACAGGAGACAGAATGGCAGAGCAAAGCAGGTGACACTGTCCCACCCCATATGGGTGAAGAACACCAGTGAATAAAAGCCTTGAGTCAGCCACCCGAACTCGGTGGACATCTGTGACCTTATAGAGATGCATGACCCTACAGATCATGTTCTCACACAGATATGTGACTCCACAAGTCATGTGAATTCATAGTGGTGACAGGTCATGTGACCTCACACCGGGTGTTGTTAGATTACACCTTATTTTACCCAAAACAAAGATTATCCCTGGTTTCTTTGTATCTGTTTGTTACAACTTGGTTTCACCCCAGAACAGAGATGGTCTTACCTGGAGCCTGGGCAGAACTGGATCAGGATAGCTGGAGCTATCTGTGCTCACTCTGTCCTTACTCCCCCACCTGGGGGTGGTCTCTGTACTCACTCTTCATACCAGGTAGAAGATCGCTAGACTGCATGTGTTTCACCTCAGCCTGGCTTGGTTTATTTTGTGCAGCGACTCTGCTTTAGACTTGTTCTCCTAGGGTAGGAGATCTGGCACGTGGGCGGTTTTGCAGGGTCTGACCTCTCCTCTTCTCCTCCCTCTGTCCACACAGTCCTTCCCTTCACTTCTCCTCCTCTCTAGCACCTCCACCCCTCCCCCATTACCACACACTCCTCCCTCAGACTCGCCTCCTCCCGCTCCCCACCCTCTTCCCTCCATCCCACCCACTCCTTCTTTCTTCTCCCTTCCCTGCACCAGCCTAGCTGGATGACAGACACCATTCACAGGCATATCCCCTCTGGGTGATGGTCTGTGCTCTGTGCTCACATTCACCCTGTCTGGATGATGCTCTGTGCACACACTCACCCTATCTTCGTGGTACTCTGTGCTCACACTCATATCCTGACTGATGAGAGTCTGGTGAGATCCCTGTGCCCAGATAGTCTTGGCAGCTCCCCACATGTGCCCCATGCTCCAGAGCCAGGGCACCACCCATTTGTCAGGACTCCCCCTTCCGTGGGTCTGGCTAGACGGACTCTGCTGCTGTGGGAAGACCCAGCCGCTCGCTCGGGAGGGACGTGGCGGGGCTGGCCCAGCTTTCAAGAAGAATGAGACTGGACTGGGGATCAGCACTTTCACTCCTCCTCGGCAGGCGTCCAGCCAGGCGGCTTTATTTATAGGCTGAAGTTCCTGCAAGAAGCTGGGAAAGTCATCCCCGGGCCCAGTCTGGCTCCTCCTCTGCCGCCCTGTGGGGGGCAGGAGCAGGGCTGAGTGCCAGGTGTGAGAGCAGAGCAGAGAGGACGGAAGTGGTTTCTGGAGGAGGCCTGAGTCTGCGTGCGCTGCATGGTGTGGACTGAGGACATATAAGGGCCGGGCGGCTGCACTGTTGCTGCTTCTGCTGCCTCTAAGCTGGACGGCTGGGTTAGGGCACCACAGCTCGAAGCACTTCTCCTGGCACCCTCCCTGGCCAAGCGGCTTCTCCCTCTGGTAAGAACCGGCTGCTGTGCTGCATGGGGCCAGGGCTGTGGGGACCAGGGCTGGTTTGTGTCCTAGGAGGGGCCCCAGCACCAGGGAGGCTGCTCCCAGGCAAAAGCAACGGCTGTGTGCTCATCCCTGATACTGGCCTCAGTCCTTCTGTGCAGTGTGTCGGTGCTGCGGGGAGGCACAGCTCTGAGACTTTTTGCTTCGCAAGGAAGAAGCACTGGGTCCTGGAGCTTAGTAGTGCTTGGTATGTGTTCATTCATCTCGTGTGTCCACAAATCTCTGTCCATGCATCTCTGGGTCTGAGCATCTTGGTGTGTGTGCTGGGGGGCTCAAGGTCCAGGGTTCCAGGCACTGACAGGCTGGTATATCTGTGAGACCCCCTGTGGCCAGTGTGTCCTCTTTATAGACACAGAGACCACATGGTCCTGCACACTGCTTTCCTGGTCCTTCCTTGGCCAGGAGTTAGAGATATCTCTGTGTCCTCTGATAGCAGCACTTGATAGCCCTTGCCCAGTGCTGAAGCAGACCCGATCCGCTGTGCCCCAGGAGTACCCCAGTGCTCTTTGTTCAGTGCTCATGCAGACCACTCGACAGAACTATGTGCCGCTGTGCTCCAAGAGCACTCGGCATCTCTGATGCCTGGGAAGCCGGTAGCCCGGCACCTAGTGCTAGCTGTGGTCTGTGGGCAGTGTCTGGGAAAAGGTTGATATGGAGCTTAGGGGCATATCTGCAGACCCTGCAGACTCACGGCTTTCAGCTCCTTGAACACTCTGTGGCAGGGCCCCAGTGCCTTCCATAGCAAGACCGACTACCCTCTAACCCCACCATTCAAGGAAGCTTTGGCACGTGCCAACGGGTCCCCGCACTGCTGGAGACGCCAATGCAGCCCCTGGAGTCTATGCAGGGGTTAACAGTGAGCAGCTCCCAGGTTCTGGCCACTCTCCAGCACAGAGCCAGGCCAACAAACCCCTCGTGGAAAAAGACTGCAGGAAGCACGGCCCTCTCCTGCCTGTCCTCGACTGACGCCCGTGCCAGCCCCGCCTCACGCTTCCCTTTGCTGCTGGCTATCACATTGGCCTCTGTGCTCTGTCTGCAGGGACACTCGGTAGTGGGCCCCAAGCTTTCTAGGTGGCTTTGAGAAGAGGCCTTTAAACTCCCTCAGGTGCCCTCCTCGGCCCTTCTGGGGTCCTGTCACCTCTGTTCTTTCCACAGGGCAGCTGGTGCATGGCGATGGCCTGGCCGTTACTCCTGCTGGCACTATGTGCCCCTGGCGGGCTCTTAGGCCTTGGTGAGTAGGGCAGAGCCAGCGAATAGGTCCCCCTGGGTCCTGAGTTCCAAGAGCGGGGAAAGCCTGTGCTGAGAGGTTTGGGTTCTGAGGAAGGAGAAATGCAGGGGTGATCGGCTTCCCCTCATCGCTCAGCCCCATGGGCAGAGTTCCAGCTACTCCCCTGGATCCTCTGAGGGAAACAGCCCGACCTGCAGGTCTCTGTCCCTGTGAATGCCACCCAGGGCTCCAGCAGGCACCATCCCCTGCGTCAGGCTGTCCCTGACTGGGACAGCTATCCCCTCCAGCCTTCACCAGGGACCTTCACCAGGCACCTGGGGGTCACGTGGGCACCTACTCAATCTGGTGGGGCGTCCGGGGAGGGCCCAAGAGAGGTGAAGAGGGCCAGGTTCCTCCCACCCCTCTGCACATGGCTGAGCAGTGGCTGCAGAGAGCATCATGGCTAATTATTGGGGAGAACTATGTGGCTAAGGGGCCACATATTGGGGACAAGATATAGGTATAGCAAGGTGGCCCTCAGTGCCCTGTCCCTCCACTGGTCCCTTTAGTGCCCCCTCAGAGCTTTATGCCTCCCTCCTCAGATCCACTTCCCTCAGCCCCATGATTCCCCCATGACAACCTCTTCTCGGTGCCCGTGCCTCTCTCGTCAGAGCCTCTCCCTGTCCTCCTAGTGCTCCCCCTCAATGCCCCCTGCCTCTTTCTGGCACTCCCTCTCTGTGCTCCCTTCTCAACGCCTGCCCCTCAGAGCCCCGAGGCAGTCACTTGCTGCCCTGTAACGTGCACCCTCGGCTCCCTTGGGCAGTTGGTGACCAGGAGGACACGCCATCCTTCGACCTTTTCAGCATCAGCAACATCAACCGCAAGACCATCGGGGCCAAGCAGTTCCGGGGGCCCGAGCCAGGGACGCCGGCCTATCGCTTCGTGAGATTCGACTACATTCCGCCAGTGGGTGCGGATGCCCTGCACCAGCTGGTGGCGGCCATGCAGCACAAGGATGGCTTCTTCCTGTCGGCCAGCCTGCGGCAGGACGGCGCATCCCGGGGCACGCTGCTGGCCCTCGAGGGCCCCGGGGCTACCCAGAGGCAGTTCGACCTCGTCTCCAACGGCCCCAACGACCGCCTGGACCTCACCTACTGGCTCGACGGTCGCCCGCACCTGCTGGCCCTGGAGGACGTGGGCCTCGCTGATGGTCAGTGGAAGAACATCACCGTGCAGGTGGCGGGCGATGCCTTCAGCCTGTATGTGGGCTGCGACCTCATCGACAGCGTCCGGCTGGAGCAGCCCTTCTATGAGCAGCTGGTCACCGACCAGGCCCGGATGTACGTGGTCAAGGGCGCCAGCCGAGAGAGCCACTTCCGGGTATGCAGGGGCAGCCACGCCTGTGCCAGGAGAGGCACAGCAAACATGCGTGGAGGCCGTGCTCGTCAGGGCATGCGAATGTCGGTGTGTACACAGCATGCACAAACATACACAGAAATGTACACTCAGGTGCACAGAGGCATGCAACAATACATATACACATGTTCCCACATATGCACACAGAGATGTTTGCACAGATGTGCACAATACCCCCACAAGCATAGACATGTACACATATACTCACATGCACAGAAACATACACACATGCACAGAGATATATGCACAGATCCTCAGCATATACATCCACACATGTACCCCCACATGTGCTCTATGATGTGTGTGCAGATGTACACCGCACACATATACCCATACACAGACATGCACACACATGCACACACCACACACATGTACATACCCACGCATGTGTAGGGAGACATGCACACAGGCGTACATGCCACACATGCACAGATGAATCCACACAGATGTACCAACAATAGATGTTCACACAGATGCACTCACCACGCACATGAACTCAGATGCATATGCAGACACCAAACAACATATGCACACAGCACATGCCACACAGTGCACCCACCACACTTGTACATACACAACATGCATGTGCTCACAGCACACACATGCACACACACCTTTCTGAGTGGCAGCCAGCAGGTAGCTGTCCAGTCTGTTTTCTGACCTGTTGGTGAAGAGTTTTTGGTTCTCAGACTGAGCATGAGCTAATGGCAGGGACTAAGGAGGTCTGATAGTGGAGGACTGGTGGCTGAGGACTGAGTGTGGTCTGATGGGGAAGGACTCAAAATGGTCTGATAGCGGAGCACTGAGGAAGGTCTGATGGTGGGGACTGAAGGGAGCCTGATGGTAAAGAACTAAGGAAGGTCCAAAGACAAAGACTAGGGTGGTCTGATGGCAGAGGACTGCCTGCATCAGCCTATCCTCTCAGGAGCCCAGTCAGATCTGATACAGCCACCTCAGGAAGGCTAATGATGCCTGGGTGGGCTCATCTTCCTGGGTCGGCTTTGGGGCCCCATGTTCTCCTGGCCTCTCGCCCCCAGGACTCAGTCCTTTGAGGACTTGCAGGTGCCCCTGCCCCTGTGTCTACTGTACAACATGCTCTCTGCTGAGTGCATGTTGGTCTGTCTGCTTAGAGTACTGGGACCCCCTGCATTGGGCCCGAGAGAGCACCCTGAAAGCCAGTGTTGCTGACATGGCCCCGGACAGGGCTGGGAGACCCAAATGGCCACCCTCTCCTCCCTTTCTTCCCCATCTTCCTTCTCACCTTCTTCTTCCTCTTCCTCCTCTTTCATGCTCAGGGGTTACTCCTGGTTCTGCACTTTGAGATCACTCTTGGGAGGGCTTGGGGTGCTAGGTGATATGTGGTACTAGGATTGAACCTGGATCAGCCCCATGCAAGGCCTTATCTCTTTGGCCCACCTCTTTTCTTCTCCTCTGCTTCTCCTCTTTCTCCTCTTCTTTTTCATTCCCCTTGTTTTTCTTCTTTTTGGGGGGTGGGAGGTTACTCCCAGAACTGCTCATGGGTTACTTCTGGTCTTGTGCTCAGGGATCATTCCTGGAAGGCCCGTGGTACCATATGAGGTACTGGGATCCAACTGGATCAGCCAGGTTCAAGTTTCTCCCCACTGTACTGTCTGTCTCCTTGCCCTCCTCTTTCTTCTGCTTTATTTTTCTTTTCGTTCTTTTTTTTCTGATGCCAGGTAAAGGGCAAGGCTGCAGGGAGTGGCTGGGGATGTTGCTGGCACTTTTCAGAAAGGCTGCACAAGGGTGATGGCACCATGTGTGCGGGTAATGGCGTCGTGGAGGTGATAGAGCCATGTGGGGGATCAGAGCTGTGTGTGACGGAGCTGTGTGTGGGTGGGGTAATTGTGCGATATGGGGGTGACCGTGCCATGTGTGAGGGTGCCAGAGTCCTGTGAGATGATGATGGGTACGTGGGTGCAGTGGACGAGGACTTTGTGTGCTATGATGATACCGTGTGTGGGGGTGAGGAAGCTGTTTGTAGGT
>PVKC010047521.1:0-11068 GCA_004027635.1 Crocidura indochinensis | reverse complement strand
ATCAACAAAAAGAAATCCATGGTATGCATGGTCAATAACTGCTTGGATAAAAGTCCTGCAAGTAGGGAGATGATGGAGCTAAGGAAAAGAAAAGGAGAGGAAGAAGAAAGAAAAAGAAAGAAGAAGAAGAAGAAGAAGAAGAAGAAGAAGAAGAAGAAGAAGAAGAAGAAGAAGAAGAAGAAGAAGAAGAAGAAGAAGATCCTGACAGAAGAGGAAACTCATTCAGACAAAAGTGAATGGGGTACTAGGTGCCCACCTAGCAGTTGGGTACACACACAAAGAGGGATCTTCCTAAAATAAGATCAGAGAACCATGTGGGGTCAGGATAGAACAAGGTTGACCACATGCAAGGTAAATACCTTAATATATACACATATTCTCCAACCCCTTTTTACAATATTTGTTGGGGAGAATGGAATAGAAGTTGATTTGGGAAACATATTTCTAAAACAGGAGGATGACGTAGTTGAGATCATTGCTTAATATCCAACTTGTATTGTGACCTTGATACTGCCCTACAAAGCTCATTTCTAATCTTGTACTGCCTCAGTCACAACCCATATTTCCCCCATCTTCCCATGTAGGTGCAGCTCAGGACATGAAGCTCACCACATAGAGTGATGAGTGCAGTTAGACAAATAACTACACTGAAAACTATCATAGCAATGTGAATGAATAAGGGAAATAGAAAGCCTGTCTTGAGTACAGGTGTGGGTGGGGTGGGGAAGGAGGGAGATCTGGGAAATCGGTGGTGGGAATCTTGCACTGGTGAAGGGGGGTGTTCTTTACATGACTGTTATCATACAACTACAATCATATTTGTAATCACGGTGTTTAAGTAAAGATAATTTAACAATATAAAAAGGGAAAAAAAGACCTACAATTTTGGTGGTTGGGAAGACGGAAATGAAAGCAATTGAATTGTGGAATCAAAGTGATCTAATGGGAGAAGTGACATCAGTCAAGGTCAAAGTGAAGGAAGCAGAAAATGTCTGGGGGTGATGGGATAGGAAGAGCTGAGCCTGAAAGATAAGAAGAAATTTATGAAGACCAGGAAAAGAGGATAGAAAAAAAAAAAGAAAAGCCCTAGGTTTTCAAAGAGAGTTGGCACAGAGAGTGGGAGATCTGGGCATAGAATAAAAGTATAAATTAAAAGAATCCCTGGGACCAGAGCAATAGTACATCAATTTGGAGACTTTCATTGAAAGTGGCCAACTTGGATTCAATGCCTAGTACCCTATATTTTTCTCTGAGCCGTCAAGAAGTGATCCTAAAACTCGTGATCTAGAAGAATTTCCTGAGTATTACTAGGTGTGTCCCAATAGGAGTCAAAATAGTGAAACAAAAGAATCACAATTCCAGATCATAATACAGGGATCGGTACATTAATTTCACTGTACATTGGGTTAGAACATAATCTGAGGGGCCCAGGAGATAGCATGGAGGTAAGGCATTTGCCTTTCATGCAAAAGGTCATCGGTTCGAATCCCGGTGCCCCATATGGTCCCCCGTGCCTGCCGGGAGCGATTTCTGAGCATGGAGCCAGAAGTAACCCCTGAGCACTGCTGGGTGTGACCCAAAAACCAAAACCAAAAAAAAAAAAAAGAACATAATCTGATATTTATTTTTAAAATTGTTCTAATATCTGAGTTGTTTACCTGTGGAGTGAGAATCTTAAAAAGAGTCCCCTCAAAAAAGTAGAGACTCCCCTCAAAAAAGGGGGGCTAGAACAATAGCAGAGGGTAAGACATTTGCCTTTCACGTGGCTAACTCGGATTCGATCCTGAGCAACCCATAAAGTCCCCCAAGACTACCAGGAGTTACTTTTGAGCACAGAGCAAAAAATAATCCCTGAGGGGGCCGGGCAGTGGCGCTGGAGGTAAGGTGCCTGCCTTACTGTGCTAGCCTTGGACGGACCGCGGTTCGATTCCCATGCCCCATATGGTCCCCCAGGTCAGGGGCGACTTCTGAGCGCATAGCCAGGAGTAACCGCTGAGCGTCACCGGGTGTGGCCCAAAAACCAAAAAAAAAAAAAAAAGAAATCCCTGAGTCTACCAGGTGTGCCCCTAAAACTAAAAATGATGATACCCTCTATCCATACCAGAGCAGCTTGGAATGGACATTTGGTCAACCCTGAGAACCAAAGACTGGGTCAAACTGCTGGTTAAACCTGGGTGCTCCAGCTAGCTCAGAACTTCTTTAGAGCACTGCTCACCAACCTTGCAAGCAGAAATCAGAGAATGTATTCTTGGAATACATTCTTTTGTTGTTGTTGTTGTTGTTGTTGTTGTTGACCTGGCACACTGGTACAGTGACCTGAAAGAGGGTAGCAGCAGAGAAGGAAAAGTGTGAAGAAGAGAGAAACATTCAAGAGATTAAATGCAGTAGGGAGTGAGGAGTAAAATTTGCAAATAGGATGGATGCCCATCAAGGTTTAGGTTAGAGTTAATGGAAAACAATGTGTTGCAGATTTCCTCTTTGGACACACCGTGTTGGAAATATCATTTGCTATCCAAGTAGATAGTGGAATAGGTGCTTGGAAATCACTGAAAGAACAGAGAGTCAGAGGTGCTGGGTGACTGAATGGATCATTCCAGATAGTGGAGAATGACACAGCCATAGGCCATCAGTATGACACTACTGTGACATATTTATGTCACAAAGTGCTGATAACCAAACCACATCACTGTGGACAATAGCTAGTGAATTCATAAATAGTGAGTAGCTAATAGATAGGGCATGTCAGGAGGCATAGTTATATTACATCATTATAAAAGCATTATTAGCATTATAATATGGTGTCATAAAATGTGTTCTAGATTTGACAGAGCATATGACATTTTATAAAGGAGTTTAAGTGGTATTTTCCACATGACTTTTAGATGTCCTTCCTGTAGAGTCAACATTCTTGATTTGACCTACCCATGCAAATTGTTACACTTTGGAATGATGATCCAAAGGAATCTATATCTTTTTTTCTTTTTTGGTTTTGGATTCAGTGCTTTGGGAATGCTAACAGGTCTGGGTAGCTTCACATCTTGTAATAATTGAGATCTAATTTCATCTCTTATTTGTGGGAAAAGTCAGAAGCCAAAAAGCCAAATGCTCAAGCAATATACTTAAGCATCGTTTGTAGTTATTGTTATTTTCTCCTTCAAGTCTACTCAGAATAAATTTCTGGGATTTATTTATTTCTTTCTCAAATAGTTCAACACTTGAATATTATGGAAGCTTATGTTCCCATTCAAATTATGATTTCTATTGAAGTCTAGTTCAACAAATTTCAGGAGTATATGTAATAAACTCTTCCCATGTCGATGAAATTTTGATTTACTTCTGTAAATATTTTTATAACTGAGAGTAGAGCATCTAAACAGTTGCTAAATATTTGTCTAGAATCCATTTTAAAGCAATCTCTGCCAACAGCTATTCTTTTCGGGTGTCTGGAATGGGTAAGTCACTCCTTCATTTTCCAGTCTGTGTTCTCAACAATAAAACCAAACAAGGATATTATGATTTTAATATACTTTATTTAAAAAGTACACAATTTTAAATTGGTTTCAATGGGTTTCAAGCAGAAGGGATACTGCCCATTCGCAGCCCCATTTCTGATGAAGGATGACTATTATCATGTAGCAAACACACATTTACATGGCTGGCAAAGTAAAAAGATAACTTTTGTCAACAGATCTTTTAAGAGTTTATATCACGCACAGTTTAAAATCATGAGATGCTGATGGTTGGACTATATTTCACGTCTCCTATGTCGCACCATATTTTGGTTCACAGTTTATCCATAATTTAGCATGCCAAGAGAACATTTCAGTCAGTGTCACCTTAAGAAGAGCATCGAAAGCAGAGGGAACAGCATAAGAACCAGCTTGGCCTGAACACTGGAAGCACCGCCACATTCCCTTGCATTCTCCTACAAGAGAAAGTCAGGGTTGGTTGAGCTCAGATAGATGCAAGAAGCCTTGAGTCCCCAGGGCCGCCCCCCGCCCTTTGTGTATATGAAGAATCTTTGGGAATCTAGAATAAGCTAAAAAATTGACTTGTCTGTATTTGAAGTTTGTGAAGTTTGAGAAAGTGACTTCTGTTGCTAATGCATAAAATACACAAAATTAGTCTCTGCATATTTATATAATTGAGGAGAGTAAGTTATATCAGAAATATCTGTTAAGATATGGAAATATTGATTAGGAAAGTACACTTTTAGCTTTCTAGTTATTAATGTAAAGAAGGAACCTAAGCTTTCAGACACTTAGTTATGAGTGGTGTTGTATATTTCCTCTATTTATTTAAGGGGAGAAAGTTTCTGTTTTATGAAAATGAAATCATGTCTATTTCTGCTGCATGATTTTACTCATTTATTGCTTGAATTCCATTATGTCAGGTCTATTTTACTGAGCTATTATGTTTTGTGGGTGTCTCCCATGCAGTGTAGTGCTAAAGAGATACAGAAGCCCCTCTTATTTATTTTCAACCAAAACAATGAGCCAATGTCTCAATGCATAGACCCCACGATAAATTGTTGTTTGGGTCCTGCAGTCTCAGGGATTATTCAGTCACTCTGGTAGTATTTATTGCCTCCAGGGCTATCCTCAGCTATTCTTGGTGCACCAAATGATGCTATGAACAATGTATAGTCAACCACAAGAAACACACCTATTACAACTCTGTTGTAACTCTAGTTATTATGATTGGTGAACATTCATTTCTCAGTTTTTCTGTATTGCTACAAAAAAATGAAATATATGAATTTACCAGCTAGTGATATCTTGCTTTGGATGCCTAAAACTAAGATGCAAAAGCAGTCATTGGATTTCTTTTTCCTTTAATAAGTGCCACTAGGTATTTATACCAGTGAACTGTATTTTCTGATCACACTGAAATTTATATACTTCATGTTTTGACTTATTTTATTTTATAGAGCCATCTTGTAATCATCAGCCTAACAGTTTTGTTTTGGGGCTCAAGAGATAATGAAAATGCTCAAGGGATACCAGAATCACAGTTCTGGGTGACCAAGGTCATATATGGTGGTACTCACGTAAATCAGAAATCAAATTCTGAAGCTTAGGCTGTTGTGCGGGCCCTCAATATAATATACAAGTTTTAGTTTTGTTTGTTTGTTAATTTGACTCTTTCATTTTAAATTATGCAGATCCACTTAAATTCACATATTTTTTATACAATGGTTCTGTACTCTACAACTAAAGAGCCATATTTTGACATTAAATCCTGGCATGCTGAACTAATATATATGTATATTTTATGTTAATAGAATATACATATAAATAAATATGTATATATAAAATATCTATTACAAAGGACTTCAGCACTCAGATTTTGGTGACAGGGGGAAAAGTTGAGGATAGCCTGAAACCAAGACCTCTCGTGAGACTATTAATTGACAATTTCTCTTTTGAACTGAACTTTTATTATATATATATAAGATCTACTATTGTGTTCCACTTACCTCATGTTACTAAGTCTGGAAACAATAAAAAAAAACACTTAAAATGTTTATCATGCATCTAACAATAAAAGCGAATTATTTATGAACTCGAAGAGGAATTGGACTCTAGTGACTAGTTATCTAAGTATACGGTTCTATTTTTAATTGAAATGGTTTCAGTGTTTTAGACTATTGTTTATATTTGATTTTACACAGAGCTTTTATTAGATATGATCGTTAGATTTTATGCAAGGCTTTTTCAGCATATATTTGCATAATATTTTCTTTTTGAATAACCCTTTTATAAAGATGTAAACATCCTGAGTACATTCCAAATTCTTGTTAGAACTATTATGCTGTCAACATCTTTTCTACTAGTTGAAGTATAAATAATCTTAAAATTATTCGCTATTTAGAGCTTACATTAATCCTCAGTTGTACCTTTAGTGAAATTTTTAAGAGGAGATACTTTACCAATTAACTATGATAATTTATATAGGCTTCTTTATTTTTTTAGGGTGGAGTTCATTTTCAAATTTGTGTTAACTTTTCTACCATTAAAAAAATCACATTTCACTTAGAACTGTGACAGGTCTTTTTGTTTTTGCTTTTCCAGGACAATGGGTGCTACCAATATGTGATGATTTTTCAAATTACTTACAGTGTCAGTATTAACTAAAATCTGCACAACATTTATACAGTGGTAATGACTATGTGGTCATATTTCCTAGTTTAAATATATCATTGAAGTTATTTCATGCTATTCATTTACATCTTCTGTGAATTCATCTCTTTGTTTCATACTTACATTTTCTCTGGACATCTTGTTGGTGTAAATAAAATGGCTTTTTATTGTGTTTTCATTGGGTAGGTGATTTTTTATTGTTTTGTTTATTTCTTATTAAGTTCTTTATATTATTATTAAATAATATCTTCATTTAAGCACCATGATTACAAACATGTTTGTAAATGGGTTTCAGTGATAGAAAAGAACACCCTCTTTAACCAGTGGAACCTTCCCACAACCAACTTCTCCAATTCCCTCCTCTCCTTCCCCTAGAATCCAGATAGGCATTCTATATCTCTCGCTCACTACCATTGTCATGATAGTTGTTTGTGGGTTTGAAATGACGTTTCTCCTTCATAAACTCTGCCTCTACATCTGATATTAAGATGCACATTTGTTTCTTTTGTTTCATGCACATTTGTTTTTTTGTGGGGCTTTTATTTGTTTTTAAATTAAAGAATGTCTAAACATAAAGTGGGGAAATAAACTTAACTACCATTTGAGATGGTCACAGCCACTTTATATGCTTGTGGCAAGTGATGAAGTGATGAAATCATAGCAAACCCACAATGCAGGAGATATTTGCAAGGCTGAGATACGTGCATTTTAGGGTGAAGATTTAAACTACATGTGCTCTACTAATGTATGGAATTTTTTAAAGTAATAATATCAAGCACAGATTAAATTTAACTTTCCTTCTCTATATTTGTTTATTTGCCTGAAAAGATTAATGTTCTCACGAATAAACTCAGTTCTTTGAGCCTTGTGAGATTCTCACGGAGAATCTGGTGGGAAAAGGGGAAAGGGAAATCAGACTTACCTCAGGATGGAATCCGTGACAAGATTCTGGACGCCGTCTGATCTTCTGGGCCTTTAAGCGCTCACACTTAAGAGATTCATTATGTTAACTGTAGTTAAGGCACATGTCCAAGATGTTATGTTTGCATGATTCTGCATTTCAGATGTCAAAATATGGTACTAACTGCCTTAACTTCTCTCTCCAACAGAGGGAAAGACACTATTTTTTCCTCTAAAACATATTCCACATATTTTCTTATTATGAGCCAATCCCTTTGCCAGCTTCTTCAGCTGGCAGATGACCAGGTTTGCACACAAAAGGATATACCTGATTTCAATGGGCGCCATGGTAATGGGGCCCACGGACTCACAGAGGCAGCTGCTGTCCACCACCACCATGAACAGATTGCTGCTTGGGATTTGCTGGATAACAAAGGACCTATGGGAACAAGGGCAGAGAGACAGTGAGTGATCATTTACCATCCTTGGAGTAAAAAGATTCTTGAGGAGAGCTGTACCCTTGGGAAAGTGAAGTCTAAAGTCTTCAAGTAGTAGAGGGGGGTAAAATGATGTAACATGTGGGGGTCAATTTTTCAGAACCTGGTTTACTATTAAGTTATTGTACTTTTAATCTTTCCATGAGGTTTTTCACTTTGAAATGCCAAGTTTTGTTAAGAAGTCAATCACATATGCATCCACAATTCTGGCCACACAGAATAAAGTTCACTCTAGGAAGGAAGAAAGCTAATATTTTATAATATTTTTATTCAAGCACCATGATTACAAACATGATTGTAGTTGGGTTTCAGTCACAAAAAGGAAGAAATTTTAAATTACAAAAACAAGAGTCAGAGTGAGCTAAACATCCTCAGTATCCAAGGTTGAGATTATTAGGTTATCCAAGTGTTCTAACTGCTTGTGGGAAATTATAAGACAAAATGGGGTTGAGAAAATAACTCCATTTTGTCTTATTCATTATCATATGTCCAATTATGAAAGAATGCCGTAGATCCAAAATACTCGGCTTTCTTTCCGCCAGTGCTCAATGTCTACATATCTAACATCCTAAAGACTTTTCTTTTCTTTCTTTTTTTTTGGGGGGGCACACCCGTTTGATGCTCAGGGGTTAGTCCTGGCTAAGCTCTCAGAAATTGCCCCTGGCTGGGGGGGGACCATATGGGACACCTGGGGATCCAACCGCGGTCCTTCCTTGGCTAGCGCTTGCAAGGCAGACACCTTACCTCTAGCGCCACCTCACCGCCCCAACTTTTCTTTATTTTCTACCATGTCTGATAAATCTACCTACCTTCCTTGACACTCCTCTCTGCTAAATGAGCTGGAGTAAAAACTAAACTTTCTCTCTCATTAAAACTTGATAAACTCTACTTTGATTCCCCCATATCAGGATAAATACCTCTCACAATGTAAGCACAATGCCCAGAAGTTGATCTCATTACAAATTCTTTTTTTTATTTTTTTTATTTTTTTATTTTTTTTCTCATTACAAATTCTTAATAGCATAAAATACGTACTTGAAATGACTTATTTGAACACTAGCAATTACCATGTTGGTGGATTAAAGGTCTCTCCAAAAAAAATTTTTTTTAAACCCAAAGTAAAAATAAATGAAAATAAAATAAAATAAGTTATTTAAGACACTTTGAAATTCTGTTTAGGAAAATACTGATATTATGCTGTTGTGATAAACACTCCGAGGACAATGGTAGCAAAGTTGGAAGATATGTTCCAGAAAAATAAGAAAAGAACAGGAAGGGAAGTAGCAATAACACGTGGGTAGGACATTTGCCTTTCACATATCCAGTCTGGTTTTACTCCCTGCCAATCCATATGGTCTCCTGAATGCACCAGGCATAACCGTTGAGCACTACTGTGCATACACCCCCCCCCCAAAAAATGGACAGGCATTGGAGCAATAGCACAGCACAGAAGCCCTTCCATGTAGCTGGTCTGGGTTCTATCCCTGGCTTCTCATATGGCCTGAACCCCACCATGAGTGACTCCTGTGCCTAGAATAGTAGTAGTAAGCCCTAAGCAAGGGAAGCTCTGAGTGTATCCCCACAAAAAAAGAGAGAAAGGTTTAGAAATATGCAAATCTTCAAAGTAAATTTTAACATAATAAGTGATAGTGAAAATGATACAATCTGGATCCCCTTTCGCACTGAAAATTAATAAAATAATATAAGATAACTAACTAGAGTGGAGGCCTTTATTAGTATAGTGTACCAGAAATAACAAATAATTGAGGAATTATGGTCTTTTAAAATATAGAATTAAGGGGCACAAGTAGTAGGGCATTTGCCTTTCACGCGGCAACCCCAGACCAGCTCCAGTTTGATTCTCAGCATCCCATACAGTGCCCTGAGTCTGCCAAGAGCAACTTCTGAGTTCAGAGCCAAGAGTAACCCCTAAGCACCAATGGGCATGACCCCAACACACAAAAGTAAAATGAAATATAGAATGAAAACATATTTAGGTAAAACGAGTAAGATATTTTCAAACACATGGCAAATTTCAAAGAGCAGTAAGCATCAATCATATGATTTTATATAATGGGGTGCAATTAAAAATAAACAGCAAAAACAAAATATAAATAGTGGTAATTATCAATTAAAATACATTGTTAGTCCTTGAGAACTTGAGAATAACCCAGATTAAAAATCTGGGCTAAAATTTTTGGGCACATCTATTGAAAGAAATATTTGTATAGAAATAATTGAACTTAGTTTTCCAATTTGAGAAGCTGGGAAAATATGAACATAAACTTGCATCAAACTTTAACACTATTGATTAAAACAAGTCATGAAATCACATTCATCCCCTGAAAATACAGGATAATTTTAAACATTAGAAGCGACTTTTATGTATATCATTGTAAACAATTTGGAAACTATTATACTAAGTAAAATAAGTCAGAGAGAGTCTCACTTATCTATGGCTTTTGAAAAAAATAAAAGACATTATTGTAATAATGCCCAAAGATGAGGGCCAGAAGGACTGACTCATGATATGAAGCTTATCACAAAGGGTGGTGTATGCAGTTAGCGAAATAAATGCAGTAACAACCATCATGGTTGTTATCATGGTAGTGAGAGAAGTAGAATGCCTGTCTTGAAAACAGGCAGGGGGTGGGGGAGGAGAAAGATGGGGGACATTGGTGGTGGGAAAGTTGCACTGGTAAAGAGAGTGTTCTCTATATGACTGAAACCCAACTACAATCAGGTTTGTAATCACAGTGTTTAAATAAAGATATTCAATGTTAAGAAAGGCAAGGAAAAAAAAACTACATCAAAATGAACAAACATACAACAATTTGAGAAGGTAGAGAAAACACATCTTCGTAGAAAAAGTACGCTGTATTAACATATGGCCAAGTTTTTTAAAAAACATATAAGAATACTGTTGCAATACTGCCCTTGATGGGTTGACTGATGGAGGGATGGAGGATGAGGTCTTTCTCCACCAGCTCTGAGCATGCATCTGCCACCCTGTTCAGTCAGCGGTTCTTAGGTGAATGTGGTGGGTAAAAGGCTAGCAGGCAGTCAGGCTTGTGAAAATATCAGCTTTATTCAGGGGACAAAACTGAAGCCAAAAGCTCCTGCCTTCCACAGATCCTTGCTTTTATCCCCCAGAATCAGGTACCACCCAATGGTGGGATCAGGTACCACTCAATGGTGGGAGCAGAATCAGGTACCACCCTAGGGTGGGAACAGAATGCCAGGTCACACCCTAGGGTAGGGCACAATCAATGATCAAAAGATTTTTGATGAAATGTGATATCATGATCCTAATAGTCACAGGGAAATTGTAAAACAGGTCAGTAACATAATAATCCCATTGAAATTTTTACATACACAACAGAAGACAATTCCATGAAAAAATATTATGTACATTGAATTGAGAGTCTACTCCCAGTCTACCCAGTAAATACTATCATATTACCAGAATAGATGATCTGTGTTAAGAGAAAAAACACTGACCAAATATTAGAAGTAATAAAAGGACTC
>PVKC010047520.1:0-11085 GCA_004027635.1 Crocidura indochinensis | reverse complement strand
TTTTCAAACCTTCTAGGTTCACTGAGCCACTCTTATAACTAACAAAAAGTTCTCTATCAAAGTAGATAGCTAGTTGATCATTCATTTGACAAGACACAAACTTAGGGTCACTTAACTAGCTGCTATTTCTAAAATTAGATGTCTCATCTTTTCTACATTTTTCTGCACTGGAAAGATGCTGATGGAAATGGCTGGATACTAGAAACTCCCAGACATAGAAGGCTTGTCTCAAAATTTTCCAAAGCTCTTTGCAAGTAAAAGTGCTATTTTTGAAGCCCTGCCCTTGACCTCACTGGGTTGGTGGATAATTACATAGCTCTAGGGATATGCTTCCACTGATTAAGTAGACTCCAGCTGCTTTGCAAGCAGATGCGTTGCTTATTGGGGTGACTCTAAGTGATAAGTAGTCTCACAAAAAAACAATTTAATTACCTTAAAATTGTATCTCATAAAATAAATATTTGAAAATCCAGTCTGGTTTTTTTCATCATCGATTCCTATTTTTATTGCATAATTTTATGTTAAAATGACTTTTATCAAAATCCAGTTTTTCCTATCAGTTGACTTTAGATAAGTCATCTTAGTTCTCTAATGTTGTTTGGCTTATTGAGGGAGTTAGTACTCAAGTTTTTAGAATTGGAGTTATCAGGACATTGAAGCCCTTCAACATTCTTATTGTTAGTCTACATAGGGATCCTCTCATATTATTTCATAAATTTCTTCTCAGGTTTTATGCTCCTCTTCTCTTTCCAACTCAGCAGTTTCAAACATAAAAGTGTTTGAACAATGTCTATAAGAATTTTATGTTCTAAACATCTTAATCTGATATTGTATTATTATATGCTTTATGGATTTCATAGTTTCAGAAAAGGTTTCAAAAACACAAAACTGTTCACTAAAATCTATCTATAAATATTAAGTAATGTTATATTTTAGTTGTGATTTATTTTTATCACCAATACAGTCATAATTATTTTGGGTTTGTGTTTATAAATTATGTCTTTCATCTACCATGAGATGACACAAATATTGGACCTAGAATGCTTGAATTTCATCTATTTTGAGATGACTTATGTTGCCCCAAACCATCTAAATTTGTCATCAGAAATATATCATTTCAATCATGGCAGAGATAATAGAGCAAGTAGGATGCTTGACTTTGAAGTTAACCTAGATTCAATCCGTGGAACTGCATATGGTCTCCTGAGCTCTGACAGATATAATCCCTAAGAAAAGTAAGGAATAATAAGTCCTGAGCACTGCTTATGTTGAAAGAGATGGAGGAGAAGGAGAAGATGAAAGAGAGGAGAAGATAAAAGAAAGAGGAGGGGAAGAAAGAGGAGAAGGAGGAGGAGGAGAAGGAGGAGGAGAAGGAGGAGGAGGAAGAAGAAGAAGAAGAAGAAGAAGAAGAAGAAGAAGAAGAAGAAGAAGAAGAAGAAGAAGAAGAAGAAGAAGAAGAAGAAGAAGGAGGAGGAGGAGAAGGAGGAGGAGGAGGAGGAGAAGGAGGAGAAGGAGGAGAAGGAGAAGAAGAAGAAGAAGAAGGAGAAGACTTAGAAAGTAAGCACAAGAGTATATGACAGTGGAAACTGAAATTGAAGTAATACTTCAACAAAACAAAAAATGCCAATGATTTTTGTAACTTCCAAAGACTAAGAAAAAAGAAAAGAAAGTTCTCCTAGAAATTCAGAGAAAACTTAATATTCAAAATATTTTAATTTTAGAATTCTATTCTTCAAATCTTAAAATAAAAATTTTATTTTCATCTTTGTCCTCTAGTTTATGACTATTTAAAGTAACTTAATACAAGCGCCACAATGACAGCAATTAATAATTTTGTTTAAGTTATTTCATTAGGTCTAAGCACACTGTGGTCTTGACACAGGACAACTTGAATTAGTCTTGAATCTTTGTGTAATGAAAATAATAGGGATAAAAACTAACTTTAGAAAAAAGCAAGTAAGAATTCCAAAATGTGTTCTCTACTGAGCAAACATGTATCTGTTGATCTATACTTCTCTGGTTTTATTATTAAGGAAACCAAGACGGTAGGAGATGTAATTCTTTGCCTATGGTTAAAAAGCCTAGATATTTTGCCTCCCTAATCTGGATTCTCTCCATCACAGGTAGGATGCCTAGATTGCCAATAAAATTAAAAACTAAGGAAATCAACGAACCTGTGATGTATTATAGCAAAAAGTTCTTCACGATGGACAGGGTGTGTGTTGTGGGGTTCCTTTTAATGATAAATCATCCCCCCATGAGTCAGCATTTGAAATATAGGAAATAAAATTTTGCCCTCAGTTTGATTGGGTGTTCACTGTGGTTTAACACCAGACTCTGCTCTCACATTAATCTTAACATCAACTGAGTTTGGATGGATTTATGACCAAGCAATACAAGGAATGATTTGAGTTATGGCTTGGCCTGATCATATAAAGAAGGCAAGGGCAGAATGTTTCATTCTCTGGACTGCTGACTTTCTTCTTACTCTGCTTTCTTGAAAACATTCATAAATGAAAGTGAGACATTGAGATATAGTGTTGTTTACTTGTGGTTCTATTTGGAATTCAATGAATAAAATATAAACAATTAAAATATAAAAAAGCCTGTATGGTTTCAAGGAAATAATTCTAGCCCATGTCAGGAGACTAGTTGTATATCTGACAGCAGCATTGTGATATCTTAATCTATCTCAGGATATCTGGTGTCTGAAAGTATCCAGTGCTTACATATCTCCATGTATTTCCATTGTTTCATGTGTAAGTGGGAATAATACTTATTCTGGGATATTTAAGTGAGAATTAATGAAATCAGAATTTATGATGTACTTTAAACAGTTTCTAATTTCTGTTCATGTTTATTTGCTGAAATAAGAATGCTAAGAAAATGCTTTCTAATGATCCTATTAAGAAATTCAATCAGAATTGGAGACATATTAGAGCTATGAGAAAGAATGGAAAGTAGTAGGGTATAGGAATTATTTTGTTTGTTTTTGTTTTTGGGTCACATCTGGTGGGACTCATGGGTAATTTTTACCTCTACGTTCAGAAGTTACTCCTAGTAGATCCCAGGGATGATATGACATGTTGGAAACCCAAATCAGGTCAGCCACATGTACAGTGAACACTCTACCAAATATGCTGTTGCTCTGGCCAGTAATGAGGCACTAAGCACATCGATCTTGAAAGTGAATCTTAAGATACTACTAAATTTGAGGCAGAAGACCTATAACCTGGTCTATATTTTGTCAAGAACATACCACTATAGACATTTTATTAATATATTTATTTAAACAGCATGGTTACAAACATGTTTGTAGTTGTGTGTCAGTCATAAAAAGTAACCCTCCCCTTCACCCCTTCATTCTATTTCTCTCACTCACTACCATTATCAAGATACTTGGTTATGGAGTTATTTCTGTAACTGCACTCACCAATTTATGGTAAACTTCACATCATGGACTGTTCCTTTTACACCTCATCTCTATCGTCTCTATCATACTATTTTTATTTTCCTTAAATCCCACCAATGAGTGATACTATTCTGTTTCTATCTCTCTCCCTCTGACTCATTTCACTCAGCATAATAGTTTTCATGTCCATCCATGTATAGGCAAATTTCATGACTTTATTTTTCCTGAAAGCTACATAGTATTGCATTGTGTACAAGTACCACGGTTTCTTTAGTCATTCATCTGTTATGGTGGCATCTGGGTTGTTTCCAGATTCTGTTTATTGCAAATAGAGCAGCAATGAATATAGGCATGCAGAGGGCATTTTTGTATTGTGTTTTTGTGCTTCTAAGTTATATACCTAGGAGTAGTATAACTGGATCATATGAGAGCTTAATTTTCAGGCTTTTAAGCAATCTCCATTTATTTTCCAGAAAGACTAAACTAAATGGCATTCCCATGAGCACAGGGCAAGTGTTCCTTTCTCCACACATCTCCACCAGCACTGATTGTTCTTTTTTGTTGTGCTTGTTGTTGTTTTGGTTGTTGTTTAGAGAATTCTTCTTAAGAAAAAAATCCAAAGAAGAAATATTTTCAAATACCATTCAACATAGTTTGGAGTTAAAATTGGGTGTTAATTGCTATCAAGGTTATGAAAAACAAGATAATATCTAATATACACATTACATTTATATTTATTAGTGTTCTGATGAGTTTTTTATATCTTTATATAAGTACCATGGTTACAAACATGCTTTGAGTTGGGTTTCAGTTATAAAAAAGACACCCCCTTCCCCAATACAACATTCCCATCACCAATGTCCCCCCAAATGATTGTTCTTGATCATTGTGATTAGTGCCAGACTTTGTGGCATGAGATGGCATCTCATTGTTCTTTTTATTTGCATCTCCCTGAGGATTAACCATATGGAGCATTTTTTTCATGTGCTCTTTGGACATATGTATTTCTTCTTTGAGGAAGTGTCTGTTTATTTATTCTCCAAATTTTTTGATGGGGTTAAATGTTTTTCTTGTTAAATTTTGCCAGTAACTTGTAAGTATTATATTTTAGGCCCTGCTATGATGGGTATTAAGTGAATAGTTTCTCCCATTCTGTGGGTGGACTTCTAATCCTAGTCATTGTTTCCTTCCAGGTACAGACACTTCTAACTATAATGTTGTCCTATATGTTTGCGTTTGGACAGTACTGTATCCTTCTTGAAGATGTCTTAAGTTGCAATGTCATGGAGTGTTTTACATACACGGTTTTCTAGATACCTTATGATTCCTGTTCTAATTTCAAGGTCTTTAATCCATTTGAATTTGATCTTTGTGCTTGGTGATAGAGGTCCAAGTTTGCTTTTCATCATGTGTCTGTCTAGTTATCAAAACTCCACTTGCTGAAAAGGCTTTTCGTGCTATATTTTGATTTTCTTGCCCCTTTATCAAATATTAATTGGTTGTATGACTGAGGAACACTCTGTGAATAATCAAGTCTATTCCACTGATCTGAGGGTCTGTCTTTATTCCAATACCATATTGTTTTAATGACTATTGCTTTGTAGTACAATTTAAAGTTGAGAAAAGTGATGCCTCCCATATTCTTTTTAAAAGGATTGCGCTAGCTATTCCTGGTGTTTATTGTCCCAAATAAATTTTAGGTGTGTTAGATCCACTTCTTTGAAGAATGTTAAGGGTATCCTTAGAAGAATTGCATTAAATCTGTACAAGGCTTTGGGGGAATATAGCCACTTTAATGATGTTAATCCTCCTAATCCATGAACAGGGTATGTGTTTCCATTTCTTTGCATCCTCTTTAAATTCTTGAACCAATGTTTGTAGTTCTTTTTGTATAGGTCTTTAATCTCTTTATTTAAGAAGACTCCAAGGTATTAGAGTTTTTGTGGCATTGTTGTGAATAAAATTGATTATTATTTTTTTCTTTTTTCTTCCTTTTCTTTTTTAACTGAAACCCAACTATAGACATGTTTACAATCACGGTGATTACATAAAGACACTATTATAAGAAAAGAAATTAAAAATATATAGAACAGCACATAGGTAAAACAGTTCATGACATTGAGAGTAACAGCATCTTCAGGGAGGAAACAGCGCTTTCCAAACAAGTGGAAGCAGAGGTAAACAGATGGGAATATATTAAGCTGAGGAGCTTCTGCACCTAAAAGAAAATAGTGCCCAAGATACAAAAGCCACCCAGAAGTCAGAGAAACTATTCACCAATAACCAATAGATAAGGGGCTAATATCCAAAATATACAAATATCTAAATATATATCCAAAATACACAAATACAAATACAAAATATACAAGGCAATGACAGAACTTTACAGGAAAAAAATCATCTAATCCCATCAAAAACTGGGGAGAAAAAATTAACAGACACGTGGTCAAAGAAGAAATACAAATTGCAAAAAAAGGCACGTGAAAAAATGCTCCACATCGCTAGTCATCAGGGAGCGGCAAATCAAAACAACAATGAGTAAGCATCTCAAGCCACAGAGATTGGCCACAACACTAAGAATTAGAACAACCAGTGCTGACGGGGATGTGAAGAGAAAGGAAATTTTATTCACTGCTGGTGTGAATGCCGTCTACTCCAACCTTTATGGAAAGCAATATGGAGATTCCACCAAAAACTGGAAATTGAGCTCCCATACAATCCAGCTATACCACTCCTAGGGATATACCCTAGGAACACCAAAATACAATACAGAAATCCCTCCCTCACACCTATATTAACTATATATATGTATATATACATATACATATTTACTATATTATATATATATCAGCACCCACCTAATTGGTTGGGACCCTTACCAGGTTTGGCCTCAGTGATTGTGTTCAATGGCGTCTTCTTGACTGTCTTGTGCAAGAAAGTAGACAGGGAAAAAGGCAGCAGTCCTTTAATGGCTCTCCTGTGCCCAATCACATGGCAGGGATTGGCTCCCACCTTATTGGTTGGAGCCCTTACCAGGTTTGGGCCCTGGAGATTTTGTTCGATGGTGTATTCTTGGCTGTCTTGTGCAGGAAACTAGTGAAATTGATTTTTAAAGTGCGATGGTGTATTCTTGGCAGTCTTGTGCAGGAAAGTAGTGAAATTGATTTTTAAAGTACAATGCTTAACTATCACTTATTTATAAGAAAACCATCAATTTTTGAGTGTTAATTTTGTAGCCTTACATTTGCTATATGAATCTATTTTTTCTAGAAGTTCTTTGGTAAAAATTCTTTAGGGAATGTCATCTGCCAAATAGTGAAGACTTGCCTTTTTTTTTTTTTCTTGATGACTCTGATATCATTTTCTTGCCTAATTATTAAGGCAAGTATTTCTAGTACTATGTCAAATAGGAGTGCCAAGAGGGGGCAGACTTGTCTTGTATGAGATTTTAGAGGAAAGGCTATAGTTTGTCTCCAGTAAGTATAATATTTATTATGGGCTTGTATTAAGTGGCCTTGACTATATTGAGAAAAGTGCTTTCCATTCCCATCTTGTTGAATGTTTTGTTGTTGTTGTTGTTGTTGTTTTTAACACAAATGGGTGTTGGACCTTATCAAATGCTTTCTCGGCATCGATTGATATGATCATATGGTTTTTATTTTTCTTTTGTTGATATGATGTATTATGTTGATTGATTTAGGTATGTTAATCTATTCTAGCATTTCTGGAATGAAACCTTCTTGGTCATGGTGTATGACTTTCTTGATGAGCCATGAATCCTATTTGCTAGGGTTTAGTTGAAGATCTGTGCGTTTGTGTTCATTAGGGATATTGGTCTATAGTTTTCTTTTTTTGCAGCATCTCTGTCGGGTTTTGGTATCAGGGTAATGTAAGCTTTACACTAATTATTTGGGAGTGTTTCTATTTCTTCAATTTCCTGATAGAACCTGAAAAGAATTGGTAATAGTTCCTCTTGAAATGTTTGAAAGAATTCATTACTGAATCCACCTGGGCCTGGACTTTTGTTTTTGGAAAGAAATTTAACTAGCATTTTAATTCCTTCAGTAATTATGGTTTGTTTATATATGTTTGGTTATCCTGATTCAAACTGGGAAGATCAAAAGAGTCCAAAAGTTGGGGCCGGGTGGTGGCGCTGAAGCTAAGGTGCCTGCCTTACCGCACTAGCCTTGGACAGACCATGGTTCGATCCCCCGTGCCCCATATGGTCCCCCAGGCCAGGGGTGACTTCTGAGTGCATAGCCAGGAGTAACCCCTGAGCGTCACTGGGTTGACCCAAAAACCAAAAAAAAAAAAAAAGAGTCCAAAAGTTTATCCATTTCGTCCAGGTTCTAACGTTTTGTGGCATAGAGTTTATCAAAGTATTCTCTGATTACCCTTTGAATCTTTGTAGTATCTGTAGTGATCTCCCCCTTTTTATTTGTAATCTGGTTTATTAAGTTTCTCTTCCTTTCTTTGAAAGTTTTGCTATTGGTTTATCAATCTTGTTTATTTTTTTAAAAAACCAACTTTGGCTTTTATTGATCTTTTTGGAGTTTCACTTCATCAATTTCTGCTCTAAGCTTTGTTTTTCCTTCTGCCTACCCATTTTGCTTCATTTTGTTGATCACTTTTCAGTTTTATAAGCCATGTATTAAGTTATACATATATAAGTTATACATATAAGTTATAATATATATATCCTATATATATCCCATCTTCCTTCCTGATGTATGCTTGCAAAGGTATAGATTTTCTTCTTTGTACCACTTTTGCTGTGCCCCACAAATTCTAATAATCTGTCTTCATTCTCATTTGTTTCCAGAAATCTTTTGACACACTCTTTGATTTCATCGCTGATCCACTTTTTATTCAGTAGTGATCTGTTCAATTTCCAGTTGTTAAAGTTTTTCTTTTGTGTCCTTTGTATTTAAATTCTAATTTCAGTTCATTGTGACATATCACAATGTAGTAAATGTAGTCTGTATAATTTCTATCCTCTTGATTATTTTATAGGTATGTTTTATGGGCCAGCATGTGGTCTATCATGGAGAGTGACCCATGTGCACTGGAGAAGAATGTGTATCCAGTTGTCTTGGGATAGAGAGTTATATATATATATATATATATATATATATATATATATATATACATGTATATATATACATATATATGTATACACTAGCCCACTTCCTTCTATATCTCCTTTCATAGATAATATATCTTGTTGAGTTTCAGCCTGGTTGATCTATCAAAAGTGGACAAAGCAGTGTTGAGATCTCCACTATTATTGTATTGTTATTAATGTCTTCTTTCAGATTGGTCAACAATTGTATCAAATATATATATGATATGGTTTATGGGTCACTCCCGGCAGTTCTCAAGGGTTACTTCTGGCTCTATACTTAGAAATCACTCCTGACAGGCTCAGGGGACCATATGGATGCTGGGATTCGAACCACCGACCTTCTGCATGAAAGACAAATGCCTTACTTCCATGCTATCTCTCTGGCCCCTGTATCAAATATTTGCTGGTCCCTCATGTATGTGTATATGTTTAGGAGTGTGATTTCTTCCTGTTGTACTTATCCCTTGATTATTTTTCCTTTAACTTTTCTGAGTCTAAATTTTGTTTCATCTGATATTAATATGACACTCAAGTTTCCGTAGGGAATTGTTTGCTTGCCTTGGATGATTGTCCTGCAACCTGACTATTCAGATTTGTTTCTTGTAGGCAGCAGAATGTTGGATTCATATTTTCCATTTATTTTGCCATTCTGTGTCTCTTAACTGGTGCATTTAGCTCACTGACATTGAGAGAGATAAGTGTCATGGGATTTAGTGTCATCTTTATATAGGACTTTTGAGTGTTTCTTGGTATGTCTTGTCTTAAAACAGATCTGAAAGGCTATTTTCTGTTGTTGTTTTTTTTCTGTTAAGGCTGCTTTTGAGTCTGTAAAGTTTCTGTAAAGTTGTTTATCCATGAATACTTATACTTATGAAATATGTATACTTTCTTCAAACCTTAATGTAAATCTGACTGTGTATGTATTTTAGGTGAAGCATTCATTTCATTGAGGTTTTTTGTTTGTTTGTTTGTTTTTGTTTGTTTGTTTTTACTAAATTTCACCATTGCCTTCTGGCATTGAAGGTTTCTTGTGACAGGTCTGCTGTAAATCTTAAGGATGCCCCTTTTTGATCTTGTTGCTTTCAGTATTCTATTTATCTGTGGGATTTGTCAGTGTGATGAGGATGTGTCTTTGGATGATTTTCTTAGGGTCTCTTTTAGCTGGTACTCTTTGGTTATGCAATATTTAGTTGTATGCAGTATTAAGCTCTGTTTCTCTGCAATGATGCCCTAGACTATTGATCCTTCATTAGATTGGCTTTTCTTCCTGAGTCTCTGGGACTCCAATGAATCTTATGTTGTTTCTGTTGAATTTATCAAAGACTTCTTTTTTCATCTGTTCACAATCTTTGAGGAGTTTTTCCCATTGTCTGATTTTTTTTTAAATTTTTATTGTGGCCAAAGTGCATTACAAATCTTTCACTGCATCATTTATGGTACATAGTGATAATGAATGAGGGGCATTCCCACAACCAGTGCTATCCTCCCTCCCCCCCTGTTCCCAGCATGTATCCCATATCTCCCTCCGTTACCCCTCAGAATGCTAGTGCAACTGGTCTCCACTTTACAATTTGTTGTAGATTGAACATCCATTCCACAATAATTGGAGATAAAAAGGATAAGAAAAAATGGAGAAAAAAATTTTGGTAATGACTACCAAAAAAAAAAAAAGAGAGAGAGAGAGGGAAAAAATGGAAGAAAAAAGAAAAAAAAAGCACCTGGCAAATAAAAATAAAAATAAATCACCAAATAATAACCACAAGAGTGAAAAAGAAAGAGAAAAGTGGAAGAAAAAAGAGAAGAAAAATAAAGTCAAAAACTAACAAATCAAAACAAAACAAGAAAAAGTAAGGGTGCTGGTGTGGCAGAGTTTGGCTTTCCTACCACTTTTGATGTTTGCTGTCTCTTTTCCAATCTCTTCTATTGTATGGAGTTGTTATGTATCTCATCTTTTAGCTCACTTTCAGTCCTCAGCTGTGAGTAACTTCAACAGGTTACTCTTTTGGACAGGTTTTCCAGTAAGATTTTCATTTTAGCTACCAATTTTTCAGTCCTGTTGCTTCAATTTTTTTTTTTCATTTTTTTTCATATCCTCTTGTTTGTTATTTGAGGTTCGTTCACCTTGATTCACACTTTCTTTTATTTTTATAACATTTTTATATTTTTTCTCTAAACTGAGAGAGTCAATAGGTGGTTGGCATTTTTTTTTGTTATCAAAGCTGCCATCTTCATTCTCTATGCATGGTGTTAGCTTGTTTTGTTTCCCTATTGTCATGCTTGTAGCTGGTGTTTTCTGCATGTTATGCTGGGGAGATTGGCTAGGACAGTGGTCGGCAACCTGCAACTCGCGAGCCACATGTGGTTCTTTACACTTTTAATTTGACTCTTCTGTGTGCCAGGCAGCTGCTCCAGGAGTTAGGACTCTGGTCCTAGCCTCTGTCAGTGCGCGCCATGTGTGCAGCCTCCGCAGCCAGCTCCAAGAGTGTAAGATGATACCCAGGATCAACCCCAAGCAAATGTGTTCCCCCAACGTCATCCTTTTTTTTTT
>PVKC010047519.1:0-11046 GCA_004027635.1 Crocidura indochinensis | reverse complement strand
GCCCCAGTTAGATAAAAGAAGCTAAAATAATCAAAACAGTATGTTACTGGAATAATGATACACTATCAGGTCAATGAAAAATAATGGAAAGACAAAAGATAAACCTTCGAATCAATGAGCACCTAATCAATGAAAAAAAAATGAATGGGTAAAATGGAGCAGAGTAATTCTGGGAAAATCGTGGCCAGAGAGGTAGCATGGAGGTAAGGTGTTTGTCTTGCATGCAAAAGGTCTATGGTTTGAATCCCGGCATCCCATATGGTTCCTCAAGCCTGCCAGGAGCGATTTCTGAGCATAGAGCTAGTAGTAACCCCTGACCGTTGCCAGGTACGAAGTCCAATAATAATAATAATAATAATAATAATAATAATAATAATAATAATAATATTCTGGGTAAATAGAGTAGAGAATGAAAATAAAGAACGAAATAAGGAAGAAAGAAAAAGAAAGAAAGAAAGAAGGAAAGAAAGAAAGAAAGAAAGAAAGAAGAAAGAAAAAGAAAGAAAGAAAGAAGAAAGAAAGAAGAGTGAAGAAAGAAAGAAAGAAGAGTGAAGAAAGAAAGAAAGAAGAATGAAGAAAGAAAGAAAAAGAAAGGAAAAATGAAGAAAGGAAGAAAGATGAATGAGAGAAAGGGAGGAAAGGAGAAAGGAAAAAGAAAGGAAGAAAGGAAAAAGGAAGAGAAAAAGGGGAAGAAAAATGAAGAAAATAAAGAAACTAGACCCATATTTTACATTCTAAGAGAAGCTCATTCAAATTACACTAAAGACCAGAGTACACAAAATGCATTGATCAAATTATAGGCAGAAGAAGTTGGAGCCCCTTTAATGGTAGGGTGTACACAGGGATGTCAAACTCAATTTACCTGGGGGCCACAGGAGGCAAAGTCGGGGTGATCCTTGAGTGCAAAGTCAGTAGTAAGCCTCAAACATTGGGGGTGTGACCCAAACAATTAAATCAAAACAAAACAAAAGAAGATTCCTCTAGGGCAGGGCCACAAAATGTTGTACAGAGGACAGAAAACGGCCCACGGACCCCGAGTTTGAGATCCATGTATCCTTGTATATGGGTAATTAAGGTTTGATTACTTAAATCACATATGTTCACCAGAGCACAGTCAGTAATAATTTGTGAGTGCAGAACCAGAAGTATCCATAGAGCATTACTAGGTGTGCTCCCCCAAAACAAACAAACAAAATAATCCAACATATAATAAAGAAAATATAGGCAAACATTTTCAGAATATGGCTCAAAAATGTCAATTTGTTTCCATCAGAAAATATATTAGAAATAGAAACTTTTACTAAAGTTAAGAGACACATTGCTGTATGTGAGGAAATATTCACATATCATACATTAGATTAAAGGTAATATCAAAGAAACATAAAATACATACCTTAATAGCAATAAAGCATTAATCTCATCAAAGATAAAGGAGATAAAATAAGAAAACTTATTATCATGGAAGTGCAAATGTTAAAACTTGGTGATATTTCACATCAGTGACAATAGGATGTAAAAAAGAGACTGAAAACAATAGCATTTTGAGAGATGTCATGTCAAAGAAACCTGCTTCATTCTTTGTGGGATTGTCATTTGATGCAGCCACCATAGAAAATAATATAGATGGCTTTTTTCTTGTAAAGTTCTGTCAGTGCTCTGTATATTTTGGATATTAGCCCCTTATCTGATGAGTGTTGGGTGAATGGTTTCTCCCACTAGGTGGGTGACCCTTGTATCCTGGGCACTATTTCTTTTGAGTTGCAGAAGCTTCTCAGTTTAATGTATTCCCATTTGTTGATCTCTGCTTCCATTTGTTTGGAAAGAGCAGTTTCCTCCTTGAAGATACCTTTAATCTCAATGTCATGGAGTGCTTTTACCAACGTGTTGTTCTGTGTACCTTATGATATCAGGTCTGATATCGAGGTCTTTAATCCATCCGGATTTTACCTTCGTACATGATGATAACTGGGGATCTATGTTCGCTTTTTTGCATGTGGCTAACCAGTTCTGCCAGCACCACTTGTTGAAGAGGTTTTCCCTGCTCCACTTAAGATTTCTAGCTCCTTTGTCAAAAATTAGGTGATTGTATGTCTGGAAAGCATTTTCTAAGAACTCAAGCCTATTCCACTGATCTGAGGGTCTTTCTTTGTTCCAATACCATGCTGTTTTGATAACTATTGCTTTGTAGTACAGTTTAAAGATGACTAGTGACTCCCATACTCCTTTTCCCTAAGAGTGCTTTAGCTATTCGAGGGTGTTTATTGTTCCAGATGAACTTTATAAGTGTTTGATCCACTTCTTTGAAGAATGTCATGGGTATCTTTAGAGGAATCGCATTAAATATGTACAATGCTTTGGGGGGTATTGCCATTTTAATGATGTTAATATTGCCAAATATACAGAGCACTGACAGAACTTTACAAGAAAAAAACATCTAATCCCATCAAAAAAAGGGGAGAAGAAATGAGCAGACACTTTGATAAAAAAGAAATACAAATGGCCAAAAGGCACATGAAAAAATACTCCTCGTCACTGATCATCAGGGAGATGCAAATCAAAACAACGATGAGTTACCATCTCACACCACAGAGATTGGCACACATCACAAAGAATGAGAACAATCGGTGCTTGCGAGAATGTGGAGAGAAAGGAACTCTTATCCACTGCTGGTGGGAATGCCGTCTAGTCCAACCCCTATGGAAAGCGATATGGAGATTTCTCCAGAAACTGGAAATTGAGCTCCCATTCAACCCAGCGATTCCACTCCTAAGAATATACCCTAGGAACACAAGAAAACAGTACAAAAATCCCTTCCTCACACCTATGTTTATTGCAGCGCTATTCACAATATCCAGACTCTGGAAACAACCAAGATGCCCTTCAACAGATTAATGGCTAAAGAAACTGTGGTACATATATACAATGGAATATTATGCAGCTGTCAGGAGAGATGGAGTCATGAAATTTTCCTATACATGGATGTACATGGAGTCCATCATGCTGAGTGAAATTAGTCAGAGGGAGAGAGAGACGCAGAATAGTCTCACTCATCTATGGGTTTTAAGAAAAATAATAGTCTTCTTTGCAACAATCCTCAGAGACAATGAAAAGGGGGCTGGAACTTCCAGCTCACTTCATGAAGTTCACCACAAAGAGTGGTGAGTGCAGTTATAATAATAACTACACTGAGAACTACCATAATCATGTGATTGAATGAGGGACCTGGAAAGCCTTTCTAATGTACAGGTGAGGGTGGGATGGGATGGAGGGAGATTTGGGACAATGGTGTTGGGGATGTTGCACTGGTGAAGGGGGGTGTTCTTTACATGACTGAAACCTAATCACAACCATATCTGTAATCAAGATGTTTAAGTAAATAATAAAAAAAGAAAATGATATAGATGTTTTATTGGGGGTGGGGTGGGGACACACTCTGTGACACTCAAGGGTTACTCCTGGTATGTGCTCAGAAATCACACCTTGCTCAGGGGACTTATATGGGGTAGCGGGGTTCAAACCAAATTCTGTCCTGATTTAGCCTCATGCAAGACAAGCACCCTACTACTCGTGCAGGTCCCTAAAATAGTATGGAGGCTTTTAAAAAGACCAAGCGATTTAATATTATTCAGTGATTCAACTTCTTGTCTACTATACTAAATATAAAAACATGAATTCAAAAAGATGCAGGAAGAATTATGTTCATTTCCTTGCTTAGATTAGTACTTAAGATCTGGAAAAAGTTTAAATATCGACTATCAAAAATACACTGATATTTATAGAAGCTAGTTTGCATATGTGCAGTGGAATATGATGCAACTATATAAAATTAAATATTTATTTTGTTGCAATGTGATGGTACTGGAGGGCATTATGTTAAAATAAGTTATAGGAAAATTGAATATTATATGTTGCCACTCATGCATGTTATATAAAGGAAATAGACTTAATAAATAATAGACACTTGGGCTTGGATTTCACAGCTCTGGCTCTGGAATAAATACATATTTACAGAAATGTGGTTGTGCATGAATAATCTGAATAATTAAGATCCAGAGTCATTGTTATAGGACCTTATTACCAAAATGTGGCTCATGGAGTGGGGTGGGGAGGTGGCAAATGAGTTTCCTAAATGATTGTTGGAAATGTACAAATAAATATCTTCACATCAACAAGACCTGTAAGAAATTTATTTTGAAGAGCCTTAAGAAGAACTAACCCATGTTTTTTGAAAGAAGAAAAGCTTGGATTTCAATTCTCTGGGTTTAACTTTTTACTCATACACCGAAGGAATGAGTGGAATTTGGTTATTTAAGAAAGGAAATAAAAGCATTCAAGATAAATAGCGTCTTGAACTTCAATGCATAGGTGTGATTGAACTTGGCACATTCCAGGTCTGAAATAAGAAATAATCTTTCTCTAAAACAGTGTTGAGAAATTTGAAATAAAATGTAGTTGCCATGATGAATATCCAACTAGTCTCTGGCAAATAGCAATGTATTAAAGACATAAATCAAGTCAAACAATTCTATTTATATCTAATTTTAGAATTTAAAATTTTGAACACTTAGGTACTCCATATATTTGTTGGCTGAGTTAAGACAATTCTTCATAAAAATATATGTCATAAGAATTTCAAATATTTCAAAAGAAATAAAAATAAGCATTACTATGTGAATATTACACTTGCTATCTCTCCCCATTTTACATAAAATCAGTCTAGATTGAGTCAGTGATATATTAAAAATGATATTACTTTTTTACTGTTGGACTCAGATTTCCAACTAAGTCTCCAAAACAAAAAATCAATTTAACTAATAATTATTCATTTATTTGGTCTAAGCTTTTGCTGGTATGTAGTTGAATTCTTATCATGAAACCTGACGACATACAGAGACGAGGGGAATAAAATGGTGCCATAGCAAGTCATAGTAAACAATTATTTTCAGTGCAGAAGTCACTTGTGTGAATTTATATAATATCAATTTTATTTCAGCCAAGGGGAAATAATGCCTTCTTCCCATGGTAGCAAACAATCTGCCTTTTATATGGCTAGTATATGAAAAGAAAAAGTTTAAAGTATGATAAATGATTTTACTTATGTTATGAGAAATCAAATGGACACAATTTCTATGCCTGATATTAATACCATACCCATATTCATTTTTCTAAGCAGTTGACACTAAACATGCCCAGAAGAATGTTAACTGTTTCTTTTATTTCATCCTCACAATCACCCTCTTTTAAATATTGCTTTAAAGCTAACTAACTATTTAAGAAGTTTTCAGAGTATTAGATTGGCAATGAGGTACTGTATAATTTCAAATCAATTTTAGCTCATTGCTAGTGTAGATCTATTTTACCACTACAGTATATGCCTCATCCATGACATTGGTGACTTGGAGGATAGTTATTTAACCTTAAAATACTTGATAAACCAACATTTAATCAATAATTATAAAAAAGTAGTTAGTGAGTAGAATTATTCATTCAAAAGGAAAAGAGGTTCAAGAAGAATACAAGTCCAAGTGGGGAAAGGAGGTATGAGAGGAAAAGAGGTTCAAGTGGGGAAAATAATTAAGTCTAGAAAAAATAAACCAGGAATTTGTCTTGTATTGTTAAAAGGGAGTGAGGTAATAATGAATTTGGAAAACAGTTCTATATAGTAGATGGGAAAGGCAGCTAAGTTAAAGAAGCATATGGAATGAGGCAATGAAAGTAAAAACCATAAATAATCTGAATGATTGCACCTTAGGAAAATTTAATAAAAATTGTTCCTACTCTCTGCTAGGAAAGATATATATTATAAGAGAATTAGAAATTTAGTTGATTGTCAAGCCTAGTATTTCAGAAAGTAGGGACTTATTAATCAGCCCTAAGTTTATTTCTCACTTATTAAATTGAGGTAGTGCATATATTGAACTATATTATGCAGTATTTGCTATAATGTTTTCCCTCAAAATTTTAGATGCACTATCATTAAATTATCCATAAGATATTTCTGATCTACCTAACATATTTATTTATGATTTTCAAAAAATAAAAGGTTCCAAAATAAAGTCATGTAATTTTCAATGGCCAGAGTGAGCAGATGGCAGAGAGGTGATGGACAGCTAGACTGTCTGATTCTGAGACATGTGTTCTTTTCACTATGTATCCCTAGCTCCACAGAGAATTGCACAAGATAATGAACATGAAAGCAAGTGGTGTTGTGTCGAGCACATTACTGGCACTCAATAAATGTTTATTGAATCTGAGGCCAAAATGATAAGGATCCAGTCACCTTGTATTATATAGCACACTTAATTAACATCAAAGTGACATTCAAAATGGTTTGCAAACATACTACATACAAATGAATGAAAATAGTCGCCAGGAGCAGATAGAATGGGTATCCTTTCTAAAGAATCAATCCTTGTCTGTGATATTCCTAAATTTTCCCTGCTGATACATAAGTAAAACTTAAAATACAAAATAATTTTTACTTATATTATCCTGTAACTTGAAGTTTTTGAAGAAAAAATAAATTGAATGTATTATGTTGTCCATTAAGATAAACATCTCAGGGTATGCTAGAAGAGGGAAGAAATATAAAGGATGGAGTTCTAGATATGGAATGGCTGTGGAATTGAGCCACAGTCACAGAAGACATTGTTTTTTATATATCTGTGCCTTTAAACTAAGAAAGGTTCCACTTTCCACTTTACTTTTTCTTTTGCCTTTTCTTTTTTGGGTCACACCCGGCAGCGCTCAGGGGTTACTCCAGGCTCCATACCCAGAAATCGTTCCTGGCAGGCTCAGGGGACTATATGAGTTACCGGGACTCGAACCACTGACCTTCTGCATGAAAGACAACGCCCTACCTCTATGCTATCTCTCTGGCCCCTCCACTTTACTTTTTGGAAAGGATCTATATTCAGTGGTGCTCAGGGATTACTCCTCAGATGATGCTCAGATATCACGCCTGGTAATCTCAGGGGACAATATTGTGTACCAGGGACAGAAACCCTGTGCAAGACAACACTTTACCAATAGTGCTATCTCTCTGGTCTCAATGTTTCACTTTAAAAATACATTTTAATTTTCCTTTAGGCAGAAAATAGTCAATCATATTGTTTGTGCATTAGAAAAATCTGGAGGTTTTGTCTCATCTCTACCTAATCTGTGAAAGCATTTTTCTCCTCTGCATCCATTACTGTCAAAAGCTATATGATTGTTAAATAAGATGATATATACTTGGACATCTTACAAAGTAGCTACATGGCCATGGTTCAAAAATGGTGCCCTGACTTTTTCTTAGGTTCTTTCTTGTAAAAATGATGGCTTTGAGGTTCTGACAGATGTAATGACCTTTCTACCATTCTGCTTCATTTCAGAATATGATTCCTCATCACTTTAGAACATAATTTAATTTTAAAAGTCAGATATTGTAAGCACTTGTGACTGAGTTAAAGTCATTCAATCAGAAAAAGGTCATGTTAACATATAAATATTGAAAATGATAATTAGGCAAGGAAAACAGCAAAACATATTTAAAAAGCATGGAACGATTTTTAAAATGTTACCATGCCAATTGAATAATATTTATACTACACTTAATAGTTTTATTTCAAGGCACACTTCTTACTATAAAATTAAGGAAGGAATTTACTTGGAAACAATTTCAGAAACACATAGCAGACATGCACACAAATGAGTTACACTGCTACTTGAGGATGTAGCTACTACTAATGACTTTCCTACTTCTCAGAAACAATTCTACATAAATTCTAGCAAGTTTATTCAAAATGAGAAGAAAACTGGATGTGATCTTAGGGTGTTTTTCATTTGACAATTGGAAAATCTTGAAGTTCAGCAATCTGGCCATATGCTTATAGGAAGTCCTTCAATTAGAGAAAGAAAACTTTGGACTATATACTTAATAACTCACAGATATGTTGGTAAGTTGATTCTATTGTTTAATGTTTATGAAAGTGATTTGACTATCTGAGTCTGTGTTTCTTTTTCTTTAAATTGGTGTAACATTAATATTTATCATGGGACTATTTGAATAAAAAAATCTGCAATAATAACATATAGAAATCAATTGTAATTGTGATTTCTTTTATTCTATCTCTCTCTAAGGTGTCAGAATACACGCATTTCAACATGAAGTGCACAATAACATTCATATTTAATGAATTGTATCATTTTTACTTGAAAATATTAAAAATGCAAAGCATTTCTACAATCATTATTTTAAGTGGTCTTTTCCAAAACCCTATGAATTAAATAAAAGATATCAATAGCAATTAAGCAAATAAACCAAGGCAAAGAGATACAGAATGTTAGACATTCATTATTTAATCTTAACATTCCAGACTTAGAAACATGCTAGTTATTTTGTTTCTAGCTATGACCAAGTTGATTGGCATGAAACTTGCTTTCCTCCAGAAATCAAAATCCATAATAATGGACAATTGTATCATGGACACATTTAAGACACTGGACAATACACAAAACACTACTCTCATGCTTGAAGGGTAAGGTTGGCTAGACACTTATTTCACTTTTCAGTTTATATATATTTTTCTAGTTTTCATCATAGCAAAGAGCATGACTAGGAACAGAGGATAGCTAAGGGGTAAATACCAGATTTGGAACTGTTGAATCACCTGGTAATTGAGGGAAGGGATAGCAGCCAGAGAAAACTTCAGGAATATAGATGAGAGTTTCTCATACAACTCTTAACAAGTGTGAGATTTGCCTGATCTGAGCAAAAATATAGAGGCAGGATGCTACAGCTGATCTGTCAAGTGGTGGTGTGTTTGGAAAAAGACTGACACAGACATTGAATTTAAAGGTAGCTTTAAAAAGATTATTCAAGGCACTTCAGAGGCATGTGCAGACTCCCTGGGTGAACTGATCGAGCTTATATAGAGACAAGTAAGGCATAAGGAAGCACACTAGTATTTGATTTATAAAAATATTAACTTATGAGAATGCCAATGAAGTGTGACAGTCGATTTTGCATTCTATTAGAGAAAAGGAACATGTAATAGGGTTTCTATGGGCTTGCTGAAATGTTGAATCCATTGAGCATATGAGTTGTGTCAATGCAATATGTTCTATTCTGTACAGCGACAGGATTAGGAAAATCAGGATGAATCAGGCTATTCTTCCAGAGAATACAGAGTTTTCCAAAATATCCCTCTTTAAAGGGACTACCTGGACATTGTCCAAATTGTGGTAAAGAAGCAATGGGAAAAGACACTTCCATTTATTTGGATATCATGCATTGAGAAACTGGAGAAGAGGCCAAACCCAAGCTTCATAAGTTCAGGACAGACTCAACTGTGTTTAACTCTGGCATTTCCAGAAACTGCAGGATTCCTCCTGGACCTGCCCTCTTGACATCAAGACCTAATCATTTGGAAACTGGGTGAGGGGACAGCTCTAAGCCCCACAGAATAAGGGATTTTCTCATCTGAAATACCCCTTCCCGGTTTGAGCCAGCAAAACTGTGATCAATAGATTCCCTGTAACTTGCTACTGCAGGAAATCATTCCTTGGATATTTTCTCCTCTCAGGCAGTGGCCATACATGGACCAGTGTCCCTATAAATTGAAATCAGATGTAAAGGAGTCAATCCAACCAGGTACTGTAAGCATGCACATAGAAGAAACAGTCGAACTATTAAAGAAATTACCATTCAAATGGGGATCTAGATTCTTATCATATGGGAGAATAAATTAATGTCATTTCCATACTGACTGATTGGACTTTTGAAAAGTAAGAGAAAATTGCTTAGCTTTTGTTAATCTCCTTAATAATGTTTGGGCATTGTGAACATCCTAGGATTGGATTCTTTGGTACACCAACCCCCATGCCTCTGTAATTTTCTGATGGCCTTTATCTCTAAAATTACACAGGCAGACCACTCATTGTTAACCTTTGAGATACATAGCAAGAAATGTAAAGGTATGTTTGACACAGGTGCAGATATTTTTATGATTTTCTTGCAATACTAGCCTTGAAATACCTTATGGCCTACAATGAGTAGGTATTCTGCCTTCCTCCTTTATCTAATAGAGTTGTAGATGACTAAAATGCATTGGCCCATAAGGACATTTTGCCACTTTTCTCATATTTCCCTGAATCTATGGGCCCGAGATACATATAATTAGTGGAATGCTGCATACCATGCACCTCACTCAGTCTCCTTACTGACCATTAGTTCAGAGGTTTTGCCTATTTATTTGGGGCTCCTGCACTTCAGAACCTGCTACCCATTTGCATTTAATGGAACTCCCACTTTCCTCTGGAGATGACCTAGTGGCTCTTCAATATCATAAAATTAAAGGGGCTAAAAGATTTGGTAGAGGAACAAGTTAAACTAGGACATATTAAAATTTTGTGTTTAGAATGGAACTCTCCTGTTTTTGTTATACAAAGAAGCCGGGTAAATGGTGGTGATAATTGACTTAATAAAGTTTAATTCTACAATTGTCTTCATTTGAATAGTTCTTATATATCCTTGCACAATAATATCCACATGTAATTTTTTTTCAACTCTTTTTTATAAATTTTTATTTTTTATTATGAGAGCAGAGATGCAAAGAAAGAGGAAAGGGTAAAGTTACAGTGGGAGGACAATCACGCATAAACAGAATTCTCAGTAGTCCCTTCGATGATATCCCAGTCTTGAACTTGCAGCATTGAACAAGAAAAACAAAATAGAGTCCATGTACAATTACTCTGTCCCCAAATCTCCAGATTGTAGTACATACTATTTCTTAGCAGCACATAATATAATCTAAAGACGTAAGACTTAGGTTACTCCCTAGACATTTAAGGCAAAGTACATTTTTATATATCCATGCACAAGTATATTAGTTTAATTTAACCTCAAAAGTTTCAGTGGCTTGTATTTCTTAAGGGTTAGTATGGGGAATATAGTAAAAAACGGTGTTAGAGTGGCATTTGTTTGCATAGGCCCACCAAAATATGAGGACCTGGAAAAATCGGGAAAAGAAAAAAACACCTTGACCTAAATACAATGAGACCCTA
>PVKC010047518.1:0-11042 GCA_004027635.1 Crocidura indochinensis | reverse complement strand
CCAAAAAAAAAAAAAAAAAAAAAGACATGATATGAGTTTTTACTTAAAGGAATTGAATATATAGCTGTTGACTATACAACTAATATGACATGGTAACAATACAGTTAGTATTGTATTATACACTTAAAATATGCTATTGACCTTAGATGTTCTCATACCATCTCCACTTCCGCCTAGTAGTAACTTGAAGGTGATGATTATGTTAACTTGACTATGGTTGAAATGTATGTATATGCAATCAAAATGTTACATTACATTATAAACCTTAAATATATACAATTTTAATTTTTTTATTATATCTTTATAAAGCTGACTAAAAATATAGCTCCTGGGAAGATGAGGAGTTTGTATACACCAAATAAATATGTTCTACATTTCAATAATATTCTATATTGCTCTGGCATCAACAATATTAGTCAGATTTATAGCTTGATTTATTAATCTCTGAACTGTAAAAGTGATTTTATTAATATTAGCACTACCATATAGATATATTAATATCTTCAGACTTTGGGTTATGACACAGTTAAAATGGCTTTAACAAGTAAAATTCAACTGACAAAACTCCTGGTCCTTTTATTGGTGCTGTTAAAGTAAGTATCTTTTTTTTGGTTTTTGGGCAACACCCGGTGGTGCTCAAGGGTTACTCCCACTCTGTGCTCAGAAGTCATTCCTGGCTCAGGGGATCATATGGGATGCCGGGAATTGAACCCAAGTCCTTCCTGGGTCTGCCACGTGCAAGGCAAATGGCCTACTGCTGTGCTATCGGTCCCTAGGAAATATCTTTTAAATTTAAAACAGTGTGCCTTACAAAGTTATTTATAGTTAAGTTTTAGGCATACTATGTTTTTGCACCAATCCCTTCATAAGCTATTTTTCTATTGTTGGGCATCTAGGGTGATTATATAAATTAACTCAGTTGGAGAAAGACAAACACTATGTAATTTCACTCCTGTGGGCAATAAAGGTGCACAACTAGCAAATAAACAAAACAAAGCAAAAACAAAGTCTGAGACTAAACGAACAAAACAGTGGCTACCAAAGGAAGTGAGGTGAGTAAATCAAAGAAATCAAGTTGTGTGAAGGACGGAAACTAGACCTCATATTGAATATAATGCAGGAGGTATGTATACAGAATTTAAGGCTGTACATCTAAAATTGATGTACTGATATAAACCAATGGTAATTCTGTAAAAATATTTATATGAACCAAATGGAGAATTTTAACTGATAATGACAATATTTTTGTTATTGTTTTAGCTTTGGGCAACATCCACATGCAGTGCTTGGGGGGATTTTCCCAGTTGTGCCAGTGGTAACTGGAAATGGGAGTGATGAGAGGAATGAAAGAAAAAAATTGAAGTAATGAAGTAAAATTTTCTAAAAATTGACAAAAATCCAATAATAAATCCACCAAATAAACACAAAATCACAACACTATACCATAATTTATTTTGCTCAAAACTAATAATAGAAGGATAGGATAATCTAAAAAGAAAAGGAAGACATAAAATGTTAGGAGTGTAAAAATTAGCATGCATGTTAATTAGAATTCAGATAAGACAAAAGGCAATGTTTTTGACAGGACCGAGAAAGTTAATACAACTTTAAATGAACCTTTAATTAAGAAAACAAAAATCAGACACAAATGACCATTATCAGGTATGAAAAAGAATGTCACTACAGATTCATACACTAAAAGGATAATGAAAATATGAGGAACAGCTTATGCCAATAATTTTGACAACCTGGATGAAACACAACATTCACAAAAATATAAAATACAAAAATTGGCAGAAGAAAAAAAGAGAAATACAAAAGCTTTACATCTACAACAGAAATTATTTTAGTAACATATAATCTCAAGAAAAAAACTTCAGGCCCCAGAGGCTCCATTGAAGAATTTGATCAAATACAAAAGGAAGAAACTATACAAATCTCATACAAACCAATATCCTCATAAACTGAAATACAAAAACCTTTAGCAAGGTCTTTGGAGAGAGCACTAGATCAGGAAAGCATGCTTCACATATATAAGAGCTTTAGTTGGAGCTTGAGAGCCACTCTAGTACTTAGGCACTTGTGTTGTATATAGTGATCCTCAGTGATCCTGGGTTTTATCCTCAGCACCACATATGGTCCTAAGCACCTCTGGGATTGAACCCTGAGTCAGGAGTAAACTGATCACCTCTGAGTATGGCCAACTCCCCCCCAAATAAATAACAACAACAACAACAACAAAGAAATCAAAAGAATATGGAGTCATGGGCTCATGGGGACTGAGCACAGTAGCCAATCCTGGTTAAATTCCCAGTATCCCATAAGGTACCCTGAGACCTGAGTGCAGAGGTAGGAGTAACCCGAGTGCCACCAGGTGTGATCCCCCCAAAACACAAAAGCCCTGGGCTTAATCCCCAGTGCTACATGATTTCCAGAACCAAAAGGCCTGAGCAATAGCCCTTAGACTTAATGGTCTTTCTTCTCACCAAGAAGAAATGACACAGTTCAAACTGAGGAATTTGCTATTAGATAATCATTGCTTCTATACTTCAAAAATGTCAAGCAAGAAGAGGAAAAACAAGCGAAAAATATTTCAGATTAAAAAGAAGACTATGAGAAAATAAAAATACTTCACTGTTAGGTAGTTTACTATAGCCCTTTTAATTTAATTTCAAATATAGGTAGTCTGGTTTATAATACTGTTAATATTATGGTTGTGAGGCCATACCACTGCAATGCCAATATTCCTCCATCTATTGTCTTTAGGTTTCTCTCCCTTCCTTTACCCCCCAACACAATGAATTCAGCCCTATAGGCAAATCCTCAGAATGTTTCACTAGCCATTTTGTCTTAGCTTGTTTCTTTTTTACTCCACATAGGGAGGAAATTATTTGGTATTTGTCCTCTCTTTGACTCACTTGATTCATCATGAGTGGCTCTGGTTCAACATAGTTGCAGCACTGCACTGTAGGACTTCATCTTTTCATATAGCTGAGTAGTATCCTAGGGTGTTTATCTATCAATGTTCCTTTATATCCCTGCTCTTGGTCACTTGAGTTTTTCTAGATCTTAGTTTGAACAGCAGCATTTCTATAAACTTAGAAATAAAAATATCTTTTTGATTGCTTCTATGCTTCTTGATTCACATGGATGCTGATAGTCTTACTTTTCCAGAAATTAAAATTTTCTATGCACAATTATTTCTTCTATAATGTTAGAAATGAAAAAATTCTAATTCCAAAGCTAAAATCTAACATCAATATTGAGTATTAAAGTGAAACAATAAAAACTTTTTAAATGTCAATGTAAAACTCCTGAATAAAAACATTGAAAATTAGATTTAACAGTGTCTAAATCAGAAAATATTCACAATGAAATCCTTTCTCTATTGCTAGGTGGGGTTTATTGTAGGAATCCAATCCATTGTAGTTTAATAGTGAGGAAAAATGCATACTCCATAGGCACCAAAAAGATGCTTGATAACATCTTTCAAACATCTAATATATTACCAATACCTAAAGAAATTAAGTATGAAAGGATATAGCTATTATCTTATTAATAACTAGTATGAGAATAGTAAAGCATATTATTAAATCACAAATTCTAAAAAGATAACTACTATTATTCTTTAAGAAAATTTGGGATAGTATCAGCCATAAAATATACAATAAAGATAAAAAAGCATAATTAGTAGGAAGATTTGATTATAATTTTTATTTTTATTTTTTGGTTTTTGGATCATACCCGGCAGCTCTCAAAGATTACTCCTGGCTTTTGTGCTCAGAAATTGCTTCTGGCCAGCACGGGGGACCATATGGGATGCCGAGATTTGAACTACTATCTGTCCTGGGTTGGCTGCATGCAAGGCAAATGCCCTACCACTGTTCTATCTCTCTGGCCCCCTGAGTATAATTTTTAAAGTAGGAATGATACAATATTTTCCACTGGAAATTCAATATATATAAAATGGAACAAGTTCTGATTAATGGTGTAGAATATTGATTGTTTAAAAGATAAATTTATAAACATTAAAATGTTTACTATAAACTAGTTAAAAGAGCTAACATCAATATGTATCATTAATAGTAATTAAATGGTAGAAACATTCCTAAAAAGAATTAAATTATTTAATGAAGCAAATGCTAGTAAAAGTATGATTTAATAAATATGGAGAAAATATATATTCTTGAAAAGGAACACTAAAGTTTTTAAAAATGTGTTATTTTCAAAATAAACCCCATTTGAATTCCATAAGGATCTGACAATACAAGCCTATAGACTAATGAAAAAAATTAAACAGGTGAGAATATAAGCAAATTAGTCGTAACATACTATGTATTTAAAACAAAATAATTAAATATAAAACAAAATTAACTACTAAATTAGAAGAAAGTGACTAACTTTATTGTGAAGGGAAACATTTTCCTAAGTAACATCTATGCAAGGAAAAGCTCATACATACGAATCATCTGTGTGACAAAAATCATAAGTAAAATGAAGACACATTATAAACCAACAAATAATTATAATGCATGAAAATTAATGGCCTAATCTATAAAAAATAGTTACCAGGGGCCAGAGCAGTGGCGCTAGAGGTAAGGTGTCTGCCTTGCAAGCGCTAGCCTAGGACAGACCAAGGTTGAATCCCCTGGTGTCCCATTTAGTCCCCCCAAGCCAGAGCGATTTCTGAGCACATAGCCAGGAGTAACCCCTAAGCATCAATGGATGTGGCCCAACAATAACGACAACAACAACAACAACAACCACCACCAAATAGTTATTAACTTAAAATGGACAATAACAATTTAACAGAGGACATAAATAGATAATTCTCTGTAAAGGATCACTAAATTGAAAAAGAGGTATACTATCATTACTCAACAGGAAATCTGACTTTAATCCAAAACAAAATACTGTTCTCCCATTTACTTGCATTAAAAATATCCAAAACTAACAAAGTGACCGTAAGGTAAAAAAACATATCTTTACTTATAAGACTCTAATAGCATCCTTTCTGTGATATAGTACAACAAATGATTATCTGGAAAACTAACGTTATGAACCAATAAAGCTACATCTAAAATTCTGTTCTAAAGAAACAATAAAAATATATACAAATATTTAAAACTGGTCGGAGTCTTCAGGAAACATTTGGCAACAATCTAAGCACATAAAATAGGGTGATGAATAATAAATAATCAAATATCCAAAGATTATGGTTTTAAAAAAGCACTAATAAAGGCTGGTTGACTGGAAAATTCTCACCAAATACTGTTGTCAGAAAGATAAAAAAAAATTGGGCACCCAATGGAAGAGTCTCGTGGCTTATAATGTATGAATTCATATAGAGAGTTATGAGTTCCAATCCCTGATGTCACTCTGTTCTCAGCACGCTCCTGGAAGCTATGCTGTTTGTGATACCCAGCACAAGCTGTGTCATAGTCAGGTGTGTGTATAAACTACCGTTTTTATTTGAGTATAACGCGCGCCCCTAATTTTCGGTTAAAAATCGGCATAAAATTTTGTTTCACACCAAGCATTATAATTGACAAAAAAACGTTGTGGAACACGTGTGGCCATGATAAAAATCATTTATTGACAACGTAAACTGGTATAAACACAATACTAAAATAAAATGGCCAGTAATAATATTTATTTAAAATGCTTCCAAGTCAGATTCATCATCAGATACAATAAAGAGTTGTTCCCATTCTTCTCGAGTTAATTTTTCATCTGTTTCTCCAGTTTCTTTGCTTTCTTCTGAGTCTGAATTCCACAGCAGGTCGCTTCTGTGCTGTCCATTTGATTGCTGATGCCTGTCTTCAAAAAACTCTTGATGATCATTTCTTTTGGTATGTCCTTCCATGATGTGTTAACCCAGGATGTCACGAGAGATAGGTCAGGTTTCTTGAGTTTTTTTTCTTTTTTTTTCTTCGCCCTGTGTACAGTGCACGGCTGCAACCTGGAAAACTTGCAGCGCTAACTCACAATTCGCCTGTGCCTTCATCAAACCGGCTGCCGCTGCCATCCCACTCCCCCAACCCTCGTTTGCAACGTGCACCCAAACTTTGATTTTTTTTTTCTAAAAGACGGTACTAGAGTCACAAGATGTGCACCACCAAAGGGTAGAAAATGATGGTGAGCAGCTGTGTAAGCATCAGAGCACCTTCCCTACTACTCTGAGTACTGTACCAGTAACTTTCATGCCTCCATGAAAATCCAATGAGAGTAAAGAAGCACGCACCGCAGTGATCAGCAAGATCCAGTGTAAAATGGTGCACTGTTATGTAACAAACCCATGAATCCCGTGAGAACCACAGCCAAGTATATGGCACGAGCAATAACAAAGACAGTAACACTGAAGGATGGGGAGATGGAAATTTCGGTTTTTTTTTTGGGGGGGGGCACAATTAGTGATGCTCAAGGGCTATTTTTGGTTCTGCACTCAGGATCCTGGTGATACCCAGGTCAGTCATGTGCAAGGCAAGTATCCTACTTGCTGTACTCTCATGGGCACTTGGATTATATTTCTAAATTACTAAAAATACAGAAAAAATAATAAAATTAGTATCATTTGGGGAAAGTGAGACAGTACAGGATTTAAGATGCTTGCCTGGTTCAACCCTGCGCACCACACATGGTTCCTCTGAGCACTGCCAGGAGTGATTTCTGAGCAGTCCTGGGTCTGACTCCAAAGCAAAAACAAAATAGAGCAAAAAGAATCAAAGGGGTGGACTGAGAGTACAGTGGGAAGGGTGATTGCCTTGCACGCTGCCTTCCCCGGTTAGACTCTTGGTACTCTATAGTATCCCCAAGCACCATAAGGAGTAATTACTGAGTGTGGAGCCAGGAGTAACCCCTAAGAATTACCGCGTGTGGCCAAAGGCAATGGAAAAATGGAAAACAATAACAACTTTGGAGCTGAGTGATGGGACAACAGCTAGTGTTTGACTTACAAGTGGTCAACCTGGATTTAATCCCTAGCATCTCATATGGTCTTCCAGGTACTGCCAAGAGTAATCCCGAGTGTAGAGTCAGGACTAAGCCCTGAGCACTACCAGTGCAGCGGCCCACAAACAAACAAAAATAATTATTATAATCCCTTTACATTTTATTATTATAAGAAAATCACTATGGTATCTGGGGTAAAATAAGTTAGGAGATTTCGATTTCTGATAGTTTCCTCAAATACATATTCTACAAAGAATATGTGTTAATAAAATAGAAATTATTAAGCAAAAGATTACTCAAAACTAAGGATTTAAAATAGTTATATTTTGCTCCATAGTATTATTATCAGATTTGTTTCAGTCTTCTGAAAACCATGTTGCTATAACTACCATGTAGTAGTAAGGTTGTGCAAAAGAACAGACACACATTTAAATATGATCACATGTCAGTTTATTGAGGAAACTGTGATGTTATATGTTAATTCTGTTCACTTGATTACTTTTCACTCTGTGAAAAGAAACTCCAAAGGCCATAAGCCATGAAGTTGAATAATTACTTTTCCATATTCTGTTCAGGAACATAAAAATCAAATACAAAAAAATGTTGAAGAACTGCCCGACCTTTCCCCCATAAGGTGGATTAAGATTAAGGGTAAGCACAGTGGCTTTGGAGGAAGGAGTAAAAATAGTACTTGTAACGGGCTAGATTTCTTTTTCAAATTTGCTCAACTTTTTTTTTTTTATTTTTTGCACCAAAAAAGGAATCGATACTTTTCATTCCACTCTTGTCAACTTTTGCCAAAGCCTTCTGAGCTGCAGTCATTTTGCTATTTTTCTGTTAATGAAAATAAGAGAAACCTTGTTACAAAAATAACATTTATAAAAAGTATGTGAAAATCAAAGGAGTCTATGCAGTGTCCATTCAATAAGAGAGGTAAGCATTCATTACTAACGTGCTTCACAAAGGAGTGATTACTTTTAAAAGTTTTGATTGCTATTCAGAATGCAGGTCTAAGAGACAAAAATATGTTAAGAGGCAGGAGACAAAATTGTGGCTTTCTAAGAAGTGGAACATTTCCACCAATGGTTTGCTTTCTGGAGGATAATTCTGAGGGTGCATTAAGTGCAATAACAATGGAAATGACACAGGCAGCAATTGTCAGAGAGGAATTACAGCCTGTATAACCCCATGATGAATAATTCACGCCAATTTACCATCTGAAAAATTTTCCCCCATGGTGTCCTATAGGAAACCAAGGGCAGCATTCTTAAATTTGAAAAATACCCTGTGCTGCAAAGCAACAGACCAGGATAGCTGCTCCATTTCCCTCCATCACAGAAATGCTTTCCAAGAAAATGAAATCCAAATATCTCTGCCAGTGCATCTTTTAAGGACACAGTATATGGCCCCTCCAAATCCTGCTTCTGTCACTTTTAATTTAGTAGAGTTTTTTGATAGATGTGGAAAAGTGACAGTTACTTTAAATTAAGTTATTCCGTGAATTTAAATGACATTCTGGCCCAACCCTTTATTTCACTAGTGCTGGGCCTTTGTGAAAAGGGTGGAGCAGAAATAATTTTCAGAAGGCATTGAGAAAACCAGCTATTTAGTGATGCCTCAAGTTGATTACCCCCTGATATCACAAGTTTAGCTAAATTACAAATAGATTCAAGAAAAAAAGATTAAAAGCAAAAATACAAGAGACATTCTTGTACATTGTTAATATTGCTCATGCAATGGAAGTTAACTTAGGATAATAATTAAACACAAAAAAGAGGTCATAAAACAACTTCTGATATTAAATTCTTAGGGGAATAAATATAATTTGAATAGAATTTATTCTAGATTTGGTGAGTTCTAAGCATTAGACTAATAAGAAAGAATAGTACAGAACAATATATCTAATAGAGCCACAAAAAATACTTAACAAATCAAATAAAGACTAGGCACAAAATAGATTATTTGTATTCTACATGCCATAAATTTAGAATAAGCTCTTACAAGTGAAGCAGGAAAATATTACTTACCCAAAACAAAGAGAAGAAGGTAAATTTGCAAAAAGTATGAATGGGTAATAAGAATATGGTAAATAAACCTTAATCTTTTTAGTTAAAGAAAGGTAGCCCAGAGAGGCAAACATTTTCATGAATAGAAATACTCAGCATAGTGAAGAATGCAAGATAAGTATTCACTGAAACTTTTGAGAATACATATTTCTATCAGTTTCTGGGAAGCATCATATATATGTATACATATCTGGATATAAATAACTATGAAACAACTAATATTTTCTTAACTTTTACTCTGACTTCTAAATTGTGCCTAATGAAATAATCAGAGATTTAAACTATACATAAGAATTTTTATTATTTCACTAGTGAAAAAAATTTAAAAAGCACAAATAATGTTGCCAAAAAGGTCAAGGAATTAAACAAAATCTAATTTGCACAGGGATATAAAATAGCATGTATGATTGAATTTTAAAAAAAATCATTATTAATTTTCAAAGAATGTTTCATGATGTGAGTAAAAGGCAGTACCAAAACTTTTATACATATACATATATATTATTATACCTGAATATAATATATATAAACTGCAAATTTTATTTAAAAAATTTCAAATTGTTTTGTTTTAGGGTCATACCTAGTACTGTTCAGGACTTACGTCTGGCTCTGCTGTACTCAGGCATCAAGTCTGGGTGGGCTCAGGCAACCTTAAGTGATTCCTGAGATCAAACTGGGCTCACCACATGCAAGGTAAGTCCATGCTTGATCTCTCTGGCCCAGTTGCCAATTTTTAAAGCTACATATATGTGTATAATGCATGAAAAAATAAAGTTTAGTAAGAAAAGTTATCAAAATATTTATTAAGGTGATTGCTGAATGGCAGGGCTAATGAATAATCTGCCATCAAGCATAATTTCCAGGAAACTTCTGGGCAGTAGAGTTAAAAAAACAATCTGTGTCTGCTTCCTCTTTCAGTTCCACTGTGTCATTCAATTCACAGCCAAGTCCAGCAACCACTCTTGTTAAGTACATTTGCCTTTCTGGGATTTGTAGAAATTGTTGTGTAAAAATTGTTGATGACGATTCTGAATCAATTTTTACGACCCAGAGATTTCAACAAGAAGAGACAACCACAAAAAATGTGCATTAGTGCTGGTGACCTCCCATGGCATTACCACCAGGTATGCACACACATACCTTTTCAGTCTTCAAATCTTTAGAATTAAACTTAGTGTAATCTTCTTTGGCTTCTACAGGCTCATCTGATAACTTTACTTTCTGTAATGTTAGAGCAGTGAAGCAGGGTCAAAAGTCACAATGACAGTCACATAAATTATTCAATGACAAAAAATCTGCCATTTGAGCTAATTTTGAGGCCAAATGAAACAGATCTGGCAAAGGAGGGTTTCTCTTTAGAAGTTCTTTCACCTTTGCCAGTTATCTAGAGAGCAAAGCCTCTGTTTATGGGGGATAGATTAAGCTAAGTCCTTTCATCACATTTAACAGTGGGCAATACTGACTACATACTTTGTATGCACCACTGAGAGTGGCTATTCAAGTGAACACTTATTTCAAAGACCATCTAAGGGGAAAAATATAGGTTAAAAACATAAAAGACAAGAATTTCCTCCAAGGGTACAAGGAGGCCAGCCAGAAGACCCACTTCTTCATTCACCTCCTGGGCTGGATTAAAGTCCACTCATTTAAGGGAACATGGTCAACACTATTCTCTCATTACCATCTCCATAATTTCATGTTCTTATCCTCTTTCAGTTCAGTTTCTCGTTTTATTTACCCCAAAAAAGACCTGGTAACACAGCAGCCAGGAGAAGAAAGCACAGAGCTTAAAAGAATAATAACTTTGCACACCACCTAGCAGAGGATCTGGGCTGAGAAATTTTGGTACAAGGACTCTTTCCATTGTGCTTAGACCACACAAGTTAACTTTTACTATTACAGGCTTTCATCTTCACACTATCACTTTGAACCAATGAATGTGAGAGTCTTGCTGAGAGCTAGGCAGAAAGTCTTAATGCTCACAATGTCAAGGGAATTATGATATCTTATCATGTGAAAGGCACA
>PVKC010047517.1:0-11080 GCA_004027635.1 Crocidura indochinensis | reverse complement strand
ATTTAAAAATAGTTTGCTAAGAAGATGGAGTGAGGAGATCGAGAGAACCTTGGGCCATTGATGATACTGGTTGCTTTGAAGTGGAACCTTGAATGCTTCAAAGTTGGTTATCAATAGCTTTTAATATCAGAGTGCCTAAATAAAAAAAAATAGTATCAAACCAAAACATTGTGACTCATGAACACTTAAAAATTTCAGAGCCAAGACTGTGTGAAACAACTGTCATTCTGCACATAAATTCACATAGAGTGTGTGAACTTGTGTGTGATGGACAGCTGTTTCCATAACTTGGCTACTATAAATAGTACTGGGGTGAAGACGAGGTGCCACTGTCTTTCTGAGACTGGTCCCATTTCCCTCACACATATGCCAGAAGTGGGACTGCTGAATCATATGACAGTTTTACTTACATTTTCAAAATTCATGTATTATTATTTCCCACTGTGGCTCCACTCGTTTTCAATGATAACAAAGGCTTCTCTTTCCTTCGTATCTGCACTTGTTGTCTTGGATTATTTTTGGTGATGACAATTCTAACAGGTGGGAGATAGTTTCCTATTGTGGGTTTTTATTTGCATTTCCTTGATAGAGAATTCTAACAGGTGGGAGATAGTTTCCTATTGTGGGTTTTTATTTGCATTTCCTTGATAGAGATACCAAATAGCTCTCCATGTAAGTTAACTACTTGATGACCTATGGGAGCTGGCATCAATCATTCCTTTGCCCGATTTTGAACCAGATTTTATTTTCATTTATTTCAGGTTGACTCCAAGATATTTGAGTTTGTGTGGCACTAATTTTGAATGGGGTTGTTTTCTTAATATCTATTTCTTCCCTATCATTATTGGTGTATAAAAAGGCCATTGATTTCTGTGTGTTGATTTTGTAGCCTGCCACCTTGCTATATGAATCTATTGTTTCTAGAAGCTTTTTGGTAGAGTCTTTGGGGTTTTCTAAATAGAGTATCATGTCATCTGCAAACAATAAGAGTTTGAATTCTTCCTTTCCTATCTGGATGCCCTTGATATCTTTTTCTTTCCTAATCGCTGTACTTCCAGTACTATGTTGAAGAGGAGTGGTGAGAGCAGACAGCCTTGTCTTGTACCAGAATTTAGAGGGAAAGGCTTTTAGTTTTTCTTCATTGAGGATAATATTTGCCACTGGCTTGTGATAGATGGCCTTGAATAGATTGAGAAAGGTTCCTTTCATTCCCATCTTTCTGAGAGTTTTTATCAAGAATCAGTGTTGGAGCTTATCAAATACTTTCTCTGCTCTATTGATATGATCATGTGATTTTTATTTTTCTTGTTGTTGATGTTGTGTATTATGTTGATAGATTTATGGATGTTAAACCATCCTTGCATTCCTGGGATGAATTCTTGTATATTTAGGACATTACCCCCTGATTTGATACATGGCTTGCTCTTATTTTCCTCCCAAGTGGTAGGACTCCTTCTCATTTTGTCAGTGACTTTCTTTACCATAGACAGGATAATTTTTTTCTTTGATGGAGTTCCTCTCATTTGTTTTGTTGCTTGTAATTTTACAATTAGGTATTTTTAAATTTTTCTCAAGTACTTTAATACCTGGCTCATATCAAAGTGAATCTAAGTGTTTTGTGGTTTTTTAATTTCTGTATGTTTGGGGCGGGTTACTTTTGGCTCTGTGCTCAAAAATCTCTCCTGGCAGGCACAAGAGACCATATGGGATGCCAGGATTCGAAATACCAGTCCTGGATCAGCTGCATGCAAGGCAAATGCATCTCTCTGCTATCTCTCTGCCCTTGTTTCTGCATGTTTTTATTGTATGTCAAAATTCTTGATTTTTGTCAATGAAATGTTATAGATGCTTGCCTTATTTTTGGAAGAATATTGAAAAAAGCTTTAAAATAATTTTTATTAAAGTACCACGATTTATTGATTTACAAAGTTTTTCATAGTTGAGCTTTAGACATGCGATTCTCCAGCACAAACTCCAATACATGTCAACTTTTCCCTACCAATGTTCCCAAGTTTCCTCCCATATCGCCCCCTCCCAGTCTGCCATTTTGACAGGTACCTTCTAAGTTTGATTGTTAAAGTTTGGGTCTCATGATTTAAGTGTTATTAACTCTATGGTTTAGATATTTAATTATTTTTTTATTAACACAAATATGCCTGAATTCCTTGACTCCTGACCCCTGCTATTTTACATTTCTCTCCCTCTATACTTTATTTTACTCCTTCTCCTCACTATAATAGGGGCCAAGGGTGATCTAATCATCGCACACCCTTTAAATTATTGCATCACCTCATAAAGTTATTATAGATGCTACATAAGTGATATAATCCTGTATTTATTTTTTGTCTTCTGATGTTATTAATTTAATTTAATAAATTCCATATCCATCTACATCGCAGCTAATTGCATAATTGAATCATTCCAAATAGATAATATGAATATTAATTCTAATATTCCTAGAGTAATATTCCTTTGTGTATATATACCACATCTTCATGATCCACTCATCCATCATTGGACACTTTGATACCAGTTTTGGCTATTTTACTGTGCTGCAATGAATAATGGTGTGCATATGTCCTTTTAAATTAATGTTTTACTATCCTAGGTATAGATACCCAGATATGCAATTGCTGGATCATATGGCAGCTCAATTTTTCAAAAGAAAATTTTTTAGCAGTTTCAAATTCCTAACTCCTCTGTGACTTTAGTTGCTGGCATTTTTGCAGCATTTTGGGTCTTTGTCAGCTGTTTGACATCTGCCTCATGAGTGGGAACAGTTTTTAATTAATTAATTTAGATATATTACTAATTAAGTCCATTTTAATTAATCCACAAATCTATGATTGAAACAAGTTTTCCACTGTGCTATAGTGCAATTTTCTCAAAATAGAGGAAATGCTCAAGGAAAAGAATGAAAGGACAAAGCATACATAGCAGTAATGCATTTTCCACTACTGATTTCCAATCTTGTGATTTACTTTTAGGTTATTGAGTGTACTTTTTCATACACAGTTAAAACCAAATCTAGCAGTATAATAGCAGAGGATAAATGTTGCCCTGATGCCAATGTTTTAGCAGACAGGAGCACTGTAAAGAAGTTGAGTGTTAAATACTCCACTTTTATTTTTTAAAACTGTACTTTTCTTTACTCTTTTAGTGAATTTTTGAACTTAAAATGCTGCCTTAAAAAAATAAATCAAGCTCAAAACTGTTCATAGCTTTTCTCAGTTAGGAAATAAGGAAGCGATCTTGCTATATGGGATAGTTCACGGAAAGCATCTCTGTAGTAGATATATTGAGAGATAGATAACAAGAGGATTCCTGACTGTGTTTTATGTAAGGCTTGTCTTTCTATGGAAAGTTCAATAATCCTTCCATTCAGTGCTAGCAATGATGAGAGCTATGTGTCTCTGTTGGGGAATGAAGACCCCCATATCCTACCAATCTTCCTTTGGAAACTCAAGAAAAATGAGGAAGAATAGGCGAACCTCACCCCTTCCCATGATTTTTAGGAAAGTAATTAAGCAATTCCATTGTAAGATATGACAATTTTACAAATTTTCTTTTTAGTGAAAAATTTAAAATAATACCATTACCATTTAATTATAACATGCAATATTAAATAAATTATTTATACCTACCAAAGGGACAGGCTTGTGCGAGGTTGGATGGCAGAAACAACTATATTATGAGGAACATTGTAAACTATGGTGTTTAAATGAAATGATTAATAAAAACTAATGCATAACTCTAGGGTAAACTCCAAGACAAATGTTTTTCTCCTGTAGTCTATTTCAGAAGCCAGTGCTCAAGCAAAGTAAAATGAAACTATGAAAACTTCCTTACCCCAACTTACAGATCAATGCATGGTCCACATTGCAAGAAGCAACGGGAGTTTCTTCTTTTGCTTTTAACAAATATTTTTAAGTGAAGCCTTCCTCCTTGTTTTCCATATTAAAATAATTTCATGCATTTTTATGACTGATTATTTCATAATTGCACAAATCTGTCTGTAATGAGAAAGTCATTACAATAAATTCCTTTCAGCCTGACTATTTTTGGCCACGGGAGTCTCCCTTTCACTAGATTAGTGGCTGCTTATTTGGGGCAGTAGGAGAAAGGGATGTTCTTCTAAAATAACTATGCACTTTCGTTCCAAAGATGGGAAATTCCTTTCCAGAGAATCTAAACACAGAAAGTCACAGTTAGGACAGAGATATAGTACAACTGGTAGAGAGCTTGCCTTGCACATGGCTGACCTGGGTTTGATCCTTGGTGTCCCATATGGTTCTTCGGAGTACTTCCAGAAGTAATTATCCTGTTTACAGAACCAGGAATAACCCATGATTGTTGCCAGATATGACCCCACACATGCAGAAAAAAATCACAGTCACTTCTAGACAGAAGGGACCACTTATACTAGCAGCCCTGGGGTCAAAGAAAGGGATATGAGATGCATGCTGGGAACAGGGGTGGAGGGAGGACAACATTGATGTCAGGAATGCCCCTGATTCAAAGTCACTATGTACCTAAAACACTACTGTAAAAGATTTGCAATCCACTTTGGTCAAAATAAAAATTATTTATTAAAATATATTAAATATGTCAAGGGCATCCTCAGTAGGATTTAAACTCACTCACAAGAAGTGTTTGCTGTTATTTTTCTTAGTTGCTTGCATAAAGGCCAAATAAAATGCTTTTGTGGAATTTACCTTTGGGGCAACCTCCCCTTCAAAAAGATACCAGAATCCAAGGTGCCAGCATCTGTGGTGGTACCAGTAGCATGGTGAAAACTTCCACTCAGAGGCTGTCAATGCACTTGGAGGTGAAAAATCTCCCTCAGGGCATAGAGTCTATGCACTTGGGTAGGTGAATCAGGAGCCATGGTTGGTCTCACTCCTAGATTTTCATTAATCACATGATTTCACTCCTGGGTGTCACTGATGGAATAACTGAACAAAGTTTCTATGAAGCTGCTGTGAAATGGGATTTGTGTCCATGCCCCTCATCCTCCAAACGAGCCTTGTTATAGTTAAACTTACACAGGAGAGGAGCATGGAGCAGAGAAGGCAGTTCAGAGAGATCTTTGTCAATGGATGAATACAGAGACTTTCTCTCAGGAACCTTCCCCAGTGATGCCAAATGAGGCATCTCCCTCTCTGGAGTAGGCCTTAGGCAGGAAGTTTCATTTCTTCTCAAACAGCAAAACCCTTCCCAGGTGTGTTCTTTTCACCTCAAAGGGCTCTGAAGAGAGCTTTCCAGACACTCCTCTTTATTTGGGCATACTTCAGGGGAATTTAATTTGCCTCTCTCTATGGCTCTTTGGAAAATCTGAGAAAATCCCTCCCCTACCACCACCACCAGGTAGCTCCATTACGTTGAGGTGTGAGATGCCACTAGACCATTTTTATGTTGAATTTGAGGAATGGTGTTGTACTGAAAAACTGATCCTTTGAAAGAGCAAATTGATCAATGGATAAAAGCGAAAAATCATAAAAGAGAATATTGAAATACTGCCAGGAAGAATCCGCAATGCACGATGAAAGAGCATGAGAAGATCTAGCGAGAGATGGAAAAGGGGTCTCAGAGACTAAGTGGCTGAGCCCAGGCACCGTGCTCTGCTTGCCAATGTCAGGGGTTCACCCCCCAGTGCTGCACTTTGCCCTCATATTCCCAGAGGTGAGGGGTTGCTGGTTATGGATGAAGCAACCAGCTCAGGGAAATAATTTCTTGTTTGGATTGTGGAAATGATCTTTCTAGTTATGAGGCTAAGTTCCCTCATCTACTATTTGAAAAAAGCAGGGCTGGAGAGAGAGCATAGAACTTCAGGTATTTGCATGCAAGCAAACTGGGAATAATCTCCTAATCCCTGGAGGGTCCCCCAAGAATCTCCAGAGTCCAGAGTCACTCCTGAGGATTTCTGGGTATGGCCCAAAATCTCTAGCCCCCAAGGAAGGAGTCCATCCCTCCCAGATAGGACAAACACACCTGGGAGGCATCTCATTCCAGGACCCCTGAGAAAGGTGGCCTGCCTGAGGGTACTAGTTATGCTATTTGGGGTTTCTAGACCACGTGATCTGTGCTATGACTGTTAGCCTCCCAGATGTCTGGAGACATCTGGCTGTGTTCCTGACCCCCTTGCCTCCAGCTGCCCACTCTGGAATCCTGTGGTGTCACCCGCCAGGAAGCCAAACTCTAAAGGAGAATTGGACCATACCCAGAAGTGCTATGGGCTTACTCCTGGCTCTATGCACAGGGTTTACTCCTGGCAGGGCTGGAAGATCCTCTCGGCACCAGGGATCAAACAAGGGCCTGCCACATGCCAGGAAAGAATCAAATCTGTTCCACCATCTTGGATTCTCTTTCGCAACTGTTGATAAAACTGAACAAATTTCTCCTGCTCAGGCAACATGGAAACAGGCAAGCCAGTGTTCTAGTCTCTGCATTGGACAAAGAACCATGGCTTGGGGGGAAGATGAGCAGGTGGGTATATGACCGTGGGACAAGAGGCACAATAAATAGAAGGCAAGCTCTGTAGGACTCAGTATCAGAGTAATGCAGTCAACACTAAATGGAGTGGGACAGGCTTGATGCTGAGTAAGAGACAGCCAGAACCAAACCCTAATCCCCAGGAGATATGAGGGGATCTAAGGGCATCCCTGGGTCCTCAGAGAGAGACCTGTTCTTGGGCCAACTCTGTCTTCCTATCTCCCATCAGAAATGTCCTTAGGATGGTTCCACTATGATGTCATCACCCACTTTTAGGGATTTCATAGATGGGAATGACCATGGCATGGCTATAGCAAAAGCACCTCCTTTAAAGACATGTGCCTACCTCCAACAGTGCTGAGACATGAGTTCTGTGGTTCTGAAGTTTATTATAAGTACCCAGAGGTGCCCCTGATCGTCCTCGTTCAATGTTCAGCCCTATACCATCTGAAGGATCTGCCTCCCTCTAATCTTCTGTGCTAGGGTAAGCAACTTGACCCTCACAGTTGGAATGGTGGAGGCAGGGATAACAAGTATCCATCACCCCAGAGACTTGGGCAGGATGGAGAGCAGAGGCACAGGCAGAGATGAGAAGGCCTTAAGCAACCAAAAGGGGAGCTTCTCCCCAAAAGACAGCAGCCTTGTCTGAGAGGGACAGACAAGTGGGGATTCATGGGCCCAAGCCACAGGGCCAGGAGGTGTTTTGGCAGAGAAAGCTCATGGGACTGTCCTTCTGGAACTGTCTAAGGCATTTGCACAGCTCTGTAAAACAACCATGAGGAGGGTGGCAGGGAGAAGATGATCTACCCTTTATTGCTCCATTATGCAGAGCTAATCTCTCTAAGAGTTCACAAAATCTCAACGACTTCAGCGTGAAAGATAAAGCGCTGCCTCGTAAAATTTTATTTCAACTGACTTTCTCCACATCTGTTCTCACATGGGCTGGGAGCTTATGGGTGAGAGACTGGTGCTGAGGGAAGGATCCAGGTAAGAGGAGAGGAGGATGTGGGTGAGAAAAGGGAAGATTATGTGTCTTTCCAAGTAGCTGGCTACTTATCACGGGTATTCTCAAAGATATTGGCAATTCTTCCAAAAACCAGCAAAACAGATTTCACCTTAGACCTCCTCTGATCAATATGGAACAGCATATTCAAATTCTACTCAATATTGACATCTGTGTTTTCATGTCTAGTGTCTAGAGTGGTCATTCATGAGGGTACCCCATATTTCAGCAACCCCATTGTCACAATGTGGGAGATTCTGGGGTGTTCTTCTGGTATAAACTGGCCATCTTGACTCCATTCCCCCACCATCAGGCACTGCATTCTGCTCTGATGCTTTATACAAGCTTAATCTTTTCATAAAAGACCTTTTCATTCTAACTTTCCAAACATTTATTAGAGTCATAGGAGATGGCTGAGATTTTATTGCTGTTGTTTGTGTTTTCATTGAGGTAATAGAGGTTGTAATCATATTCAGATCTTTGGTTTTGGTGCACAAAGTTACTGTTCCTTCAACACCACCAAAATGCTAAAGACACCCCCCCCCCTCCAGAGGCTCTGACCCTTCCAACTCAAGTTCCACAGCCTCCCTTGTTTCCCATTCTTTTGGCTCCCACTATTGATTTCAGTTCTGTGGTCAGAGTCTAAAAATTTTTCCTTTGGACACTGTTTTTTTCCCTTGATGTCTCTCTCTTTTTCTCTCTCTTGTCTCTCTCTTTCTTTTTCCCTCTCTTCCTCTATCTCCCCTTGTGTTGTGTGTCTTTCTCTTTTTGTGAGTGAAAGATGGTTGGACCAAACTTGGTGGTGTTCAGAACTTACTCCTAACCCTGCGGCCAGTGGTGCCCAAGGGGTTTTGGGGGAATTATGTATAGTGCCAGGGATAAATCAAGGGTCAGCAGCATTTAAGGCAAGCTCCTTCCCATACTTACTATCCTTTCTCATACTATTTCATACTATCTCCTTACTATCTTTGATTTGCTTTTTAATGTATGACATAGGAGTAAGAGCTCCTGACATTTGCCTTTCCCCATATGACTTAGCATAACCCTCAAACTCATTCAATTTCCACCAAAAGCCTCTTATTTCTCAAGGTCGAGCAGTGTTCCATAGAGTTTCTTTTCTACTCATCTGTTGAGGGATACTTGGGTTGATTCTACATTTTGGCTAATGTTAATGTAACTAAAATGAGCATAGGGGTGAAATGTCTTTGCAAGTGAAAGTGTTTGTGTTCTTAGGCTAGATGACTTCTTAAGCACATCATTTAGAATGGGAAATAACTGGTTTCTTCTCACACAAAGTGGGGAACACTCCACAATAGCACCACTCGTTCATTCACTTGTGATTGAGATAATCTGCTACCCTCATGTAAAACAGTGACCCTGTAGCTCTCTCTAGTACTCACCATCTTGGACTCTCTTGGACACCAGGAAATAGAAAAAAATGAAATCTACAGATTCACATACACAAACACACACATCTCCTAAACTTTTTTTCACTCATTTCCCCTTGTCTGGTACTAAATTCGAATGAAGGGAAGGATAACAAAATCACCTTCATTCTTATGTCCAACCGCAAGAAGTTTTTTTTAAGTAAGACTACTTAGTCCTTATAAATAAAGTAAAAATATCTAATTTCACTAGATACCCATGATAGTAGGTGAGGGAATCTGAAGAAGGAGGAATAATGGATGTTGGATGTCATTTTTCTATCTAGTCTCTTGTTGAACACTTTATGATTTGACAATGAGGGTCACTATTCTAGAGAAGAGCTTTTAGCAGTTCCTGAATCACCCATGCACCTCTGTCCCCTCCCCTCCTTCTGTGACTGTGTCCCACATACACATTTGTCTATCATAAATATTCTTCTTTGTCTCCCCCCTCTCTCCTGGTCTAGAGCCTCCTGTAATTTCCCGCTGTGATTCTACCTCTAAATTCCAAGTCCAACATCCATATCAGCATCATCTCTCCTCCTCTGGTAATATCTTGTGATCCCTTCAGGAAAAGACCCAGTTCTAAACCAGTGGATCAATCAATGGATCTGAAAGTCTCTGAACCCCACCCACATGCCTTCCCAGGCTCATAATCTCCATCCGTGACCCAGCCTCAGATCATCTGTCCTCTTCTAGCAAACAGATGCCATATCAAGCCTTGTCTGGGATTTTACATTTTCCTTTTGTTTTTGTTGTGCTTTGTTTTGTTTAGTTTGCTGGGTTTTTATTCCCAGAGCAGATTCTTTGCTATTTCCCAAGCATGTCATACTTTACTCCTTAATCGATTCATAACCGATATATTATTCCCCTGAGTGTCTCAAAATAATGGACCTTGCTCCATTTCAGCTTTGTTTCCTCAGAGCACTCACTCCTGGAGCAATGTGATCAGGAAGGGGACAATGGATGAGTTAAATGACTCTCAGATCATTAAATGACTCACTGATGAGATAAACGAACAGGGCAGAGCTTTTCTGAGTCTTGTCATCAATAGCCCTTTGATCCATCTGTGTCCTATATAAGGCAATTCACTTGGTTTCCCTCTGTGAACCATACTAGCTTTGTAGGTAGGATTGAAATTCCACCTCTTGTCTTCTCATTCTTTCTCCTCCACACATATCTTGAGAAGGAACAGTTTCCATAAACTCCACTTCTGGAACATTCCACTAGCTTTTACACTTCCACTCTTCCACTAATCCCAACTTGTTGGAAGCTATGGTCCTGAATTCCATGCCTACTTTCTCTAGATCTTAGTAGTCTCTTCCCAAAGTTATCCTCTTTGAGAAGTCAAAGATAACCATTCAAAGACAACAGCCACTGAGAAAAAGTTTGACTTGCTTCTTGGTGTGGGAGAGTATGTCAAAATGGGTTATGCTAAACTCTGGCAACCTTTGTAAATGCACATTGATCAGGTCAGCAAAATGTCTTGCAGCTCTAAGCCCAGACTCTGCAAGGCTGATTTAACATGTGAGGCAAGAAGATGTTTTTGAACGCTGATTCTCCTCTATAAGGTTCCTCTTTGTCTTATTGGGGATTGGTGGGACACTACTTTATCCTGCAAGTAACTGGGATGCTCTCATATACTGAGTGTCCACTATATTTAGGCATCATTCTCCCAACTAGAAAAAAACTTGAACTAAAACCAGAAGACTATAATCTACTTAAATGTTTTTTATTATTTCAATTTTGTATGAATTGGCTAATGCAGATAGGAACATTGCAGCTCCCCAAAGTATACGTGCACAACACATTCATGCGCCCTCATACACAGAGACATTGTTTCCTGTCTGAGACTTTCTGGTTCCTCTCAGGTCTGTGGATGACAGTGCATCTGAGGCCTCTTCCACACTGCTCCACTGAGTTTACCATCTTGGCATATCCATGTCCCTATTTTGTGGTCTGTTCCTCAACATGTCCCACAATCCTTTGCATTATGAATCTCTCAAAACAAATTCCTACAATGTTCATCAAGAGTGTCACCACCCCCTCATAGTCTAAGACAGGCACAGAACATCTCTCTCCTCCCTCCTTGCTGCATGCATAAAGTGACTCAAGTGTAGAGTGTCACCCTTCACCTCTGCTCTTCTTTACAATTCCTCCA
>PVKC010047516.1:0-11188 GCA_004027635.1 Crocidura indochinensis | reverse complement strand
AAAAAAAAAAAACAGTAAAAAAAATTACCAGTATTTTTACAAGCATAAAAAAATTATCAGTTTAAAAAAATGTTAAGTCCACTCTGTAAACATATGGCTTAAGAACACACAAACAAGAGCCAAAGATAGTACAGTAGGTAGGGCATTTGTTTTGCAAATGCCTGACCAGCGTTCAAACCCCAGCACCCAATATAGTCTCCTGATCCCATCAGTAGTGATCCCTGGGCACAGAGTCAAGAGTCATCCATGAGCACAGCCAGGTATGATCCCAAAACAAAGTATCATAAAGCAAAAAATTCCAATTTCCCAGATCCCTGCTCTGAATAAGCAGACTAAAAGGAAGACACACCCTGGAGTATATGCAGGAGGGAGTCAGTTTCTTTTAACCTGACCCACAAAACAAAAGTCAAGGTTCTATCAATACCTTCATCAGTACCAACACAAATAACACAAATGGTCTAAGATTCTCCAGGGAGTATATTCAGAAACTTTATCAATAAACCTGTCTCCTCCTCCTTCTGCTATCCTCAGATGACCAAGTTCAAAGATCTGAAAGTAGAACAAGAATGTTCATGGTGATGGGATGAGAGGCTTTGAGCCCACCTTTCCAGAACCAACTTTAAACTAGCTAGATTAGTGGTAAGAATTTGGAGGGAGATGGGATTTAAGATGCCAAGTCACCTCCAGATATAGCCTAATATAGAAATTACTTCCTTCTTGCTAACTACAAACATTTTAGAGAGACAAAGCCAAAGATACAGCTTTTCCTTCTGGTTTTCATCCATGGCCCTGACTCACCCACCAGGGGAGTGTGAGGTGGGATCTTGAGTCAGGGGTCATTCCCACTTATAAACACTGCAGGAATCCACCTGGGCCAGAGTCACCACAAGCAATCAAGGACAAACAAACCCATAAACACATCAAGGAATGAGCAGGCAAGGATTTAGTTTTTTCCAAGCCAGTCATAGGAAGGTGGGACCTGGAAATTAATTTTAAATTGCAGATCATGGCAGAGGTTGGCAATTTAGGTCAAAACCACCCCCACAAGCTGGTCACATGCCATCCATAGGTACAAGCAGCCTGAATCTGCTCTCTCTCTTAGCAATTTACTCCACTCAGCTGGGAAGAGTATCTCCATGAAAAAAAGGCAGGAGACTAGAGATGTTCAAGTTGTCCCATACAGGAAAATGGGGAATAAAATATTCTGATGGACTAGCAATTTTGTGGCAGGTGTCATAATATCATGCACAACAATATAAAGCTATATCCTAAAAATTTCTTATTTGTATATCAGTAAAAATGATATTTAAACAATATTTTCATAGAAATGTATCAAAATAAAATTTAAGAGAAGTAATTTAAAAAATATATCTTTGAGGGCTTAATGCCTAGAGATATAAGGCTACTAGTGAGGTATGTATTTGATGGACATGTGGCTTTCTGGTTTTACTTAATTTTCCCTGTTGAACAGTTATCATTTTTAAATAAAAACCATATCATTTTTATTCCTTGAGTATGAAACTATTGGACCAAAGAGATAGTACAGGGGTAAGACACTTGCCTTGCACACAACCAATCCCTGGTCAGTCAGAAAACAATATTTTCATAGAAATGTATCAAAATAAAATTTAAGAGAAGTAATTTAAAAAATATATCTTTGAGGGCTTAATGCCTAGAGATATAAGGCTACTAGTGAGGTATGTATTTGATGGACATGTGGCTTTCTGGTTTTACTTAATTTTCCCTGTTGAACAGTTATCATTTTTAAATAAAAACCATATCATTTTTATTCCTTGAGTATGAAACTATTGGACCAAAGAGATAGTACAGGGGTAAGACACTTGCCTTGCACACAACCAAGCCCTGAGGACAGCACATTATGGCAAAATAAAAAGCCAAAAGAACAAACAAAAAAAAAAGCATACATGTTTTGAAATCTTTCAAAACACATTTTAAAAAGAATTTGTTATCTTTGAGACTCCATATGAAATATTCTTTTCAAAATCCCAGACAAAAGCTAATATCAGAACTATGTGTCTTTTCCACAAAACTAGTAAAACAGGGCTCACTAAAATGAAGATTCTGACCTAAACAGTCCCTTCCTAACTTTCACTCACTATACCTAAAAACAAGCTGAGAGAGAGAGAGAAAGAAAGAGAGAGAGAGAGAGAGAGGGAACCGGGAGGTGGCGCAGGAGGTAAGGTGCCTGCTGCCTTGCCTGCTAGCCTAGGATGAACCACGGTTCGATCCCCCGGTTCCCATATGGTCCCCTGTGTCTGCCAGGAGCGACTTCTGAGCGAATAGCCAGGAGTACCCCCTGAGCGTCACTGGGTGTGGCCCCAAAAAAAAAAAAAAAGAGAGAGAGAGAGAGAGAGAGAGAGAGCAAAAGTTGGGACAGGAGGCAAGTCCATCACATTCATAGCCCTCTGCTGCTGTTTCTTGCCGATCATGAGACTTTCTAGGCAAAGTCAGTGATCTGGGACCAAAATCTAAGGACAACACAATTGAAATAGCTTTGTTAAACTTCAATCTAGTGAAACCAAAAGAACAAAATAGAACGAAGAGGGAAGAAAGAGGAAAACTTTGAAGGAAATGCCCCATGTGACCTTGCATGTTGCCGCCCTGGGTTCAATATGGTTCCATATGGTTCCCCAAACATTGCCAGGAATGATTCCTGAGCACAAAGCCACGAGTAGCCCCTTAGTACCACCAGGTGTAGCCAAATGATAGAATGATGGCTACTTTGTGTTTTTCTTGAGCCATTTTTTACAATTTTCCAGATCAAGAGTGCAATATTAATGATACTGATTAGCCTGGTTTGGGATGATGTTTATGGTGGTTAACTTCCCAGAATCATTTTTTTAAGCCAGCTCTGGATATCCCATTCACTCTGTCGGTTGGGACTGGGCCTAGAATCCAGCTCTGACCATAAAATATGGGAGGGAGTCTAAGAAGCATCCAGAAATTAGAGACCTTTTCCCCCCTCGGTACAGACATTTTCAGATAGTGCCAAGAGTCTGAAGCTGAAGGAACCCAGAACCCAGAGAAATTCAGAGAAAAAGAACCAACTTGGAAATGTATTATTGCCTGGAGCCTAAGAACCCTGAGACTTGTCCCACTTGAAACCCATTACCTCTCTGAGTTGGCTTTTCTGTTTCTTGCAGCCCAAAGAATCTCAATGTATACACAGGTTAAAGCTTATGTGTCAGGAGTATTTAACATAATATGCAGTGCCACTTAAGAGTCTCACTTCATGCACAGAAAAAGAAAGTCATGGGTCTCCAACTTAGTAACATCCTAAAATTCACTGGATGCCTCACTGCAGAACTACACATGCACTTCAAACATTAGGCAATGAGGATGTGTGGAAACATCTCCATCCAAACAAAGAACTACAACCAAACTAAAAATCCTTGCCAAATTCCTTACAACATACACATCAATGCCTCCAGGCCTGTCCTCTTAAGTACTCCAAAAGATTATAAACTAGGTTGGCAGAGGTTGTGATGCAGGGGTTGAAGGGATCCTGCGGTGACTCACATCTTTGATGTAGTTCATCTCTTCTTTCAGCTGATTGGTGGACCACCCATACACCACCATTTCTTTCTGCTGATTTTGATCTGATCTTCGCACCACGCCATAGACAACACCTTGAGGAAGTTTCCTGATCTGTTCTCCATTGCTCAGGTCAGGAGGCTAAAAGAAGATAGGAAAGGAGAAAAGAATAATGATTCTTTGAGCTTCAGGAAAACATCTGTAACAATCACCCACTATGCATGATATGCAGTCTGTGACCATGAAGGTGGGGAGGAAAAAAAGTCTGACAAAGGGGAGTGTGGCATGGAGAAGTCCACCACAGTCTTTACACTCCAAGCTGTGCATGGCACAAACTGAATCAGCCTTCACTTTGGAGACGAGCCCCTTCCTCCAGCTCCTTTCAAAACCATCCTCTTGAGGCCAGAGAAATAGCACTATAGTTAAGGTGCTTGCCTTGCACACAGACAACCCAGTTTAATCTCCAGTACCATATAAGGTTTCCCACGTCTACCAGGAGTGATTCCTGAGCACAGACCCAGGAATAATACCTGAGCACTAGCAGGAATGGCCCCAAACCCAAAAATAAATAAATAAAAAGACCCTATTTTCTCTAATTCTCTAGTAGTGTGTCTACAGAACTTCATCTTCAGAGGAGATGAGGTTGTTCCTAATCATGGCAAATAGATTTGTGTAGTCTCAATAACAACAAGAGTAAATACTAGAACTCTGATACTCTGGGGAATGTCCTTTCCTTCTTATACCAACTTCTCTTTATAGTTTTGAATGCTTCTTGACATGTGTGGCCTAAAATGTACAAGGTAGAGAAATGTCAACCACCAATAAAGAGACAAATTGTCCCAAGTATAAGCCCTAGTCTGGGGCCAGTTCTTTTTTTTTTTGGGGGGGGGTCACACCCGGCAGTGCTCAGGGGTTACTCCTGGCTCCATGCTCAGGAATTGCTCCTAGCAGGCACGGGGGACCATATGGGGCACCGGGATTCGAACCGATGACCTTTTGCATGAAAGGCAAACGCCTTACCTCCATGCTATCTCCCGGGCCCCTGAGGGGCCAGTTCTAAGAAAGAGTGGTGAGTGGAAGAGTACTTTCTCTGTTGACAAAATCTTTTTAAATAAAATCTTTCTAGACAGCCTGAAAGAGGTAGTGTGTCTTCGCTCCCAAAGAATTTCCCCACTCTTTATCATTGTCAACATTCAGATACCCCTGGTTAAGAGCGTGTCCACATCTGGCACATTTTACAGAAACAGGAGGGAGAAGGATAAACGTCTGTTAGCATTTGCTCTGAGGTAGAAATGTTCCTTTGCATTTTGAATCTTTACAAGCACTTTTAGATGAGAAAACTCAAGTACAAGGGGTCAGTACCTTGCTTAGAGTCCCACACATTTAGAGTCAACTCTGATGTTGTCTGACATTAAAGAGGGCCACATCAACAAATAATCTTCAAAAGATTATGATGCCACCAAATCTTCCCAGATAGAGTGGTTCAGGATAACAACTCTGGGCAGACAGATTACCCTTTCTGCCTGAAGGAACAACAGCCCACAGCCACCCTGACACCCTCGGCCATAGAAATAGCTCAGTTCCACAACTGGCCCTCATCAAGCTGTCAAGCCACCAAACTGTTCCAACTGCAATGTCAGTCTAGCAGGAAATTCGATGGGAAAGTTGCAGTGAAGACTACCAAGCTCAATGGACCTAACAATAACACAGAAGGCTCCACTTGCACCAACCAGTTTGATAAATCCTCAGTGACTTCAATAACACCATTGTGAGATATATTTATTCACTAATATAAGTTTGGATAATTACACTTGCTATTGTGCTATAACAAACAGTTTGAAATCAATTTGTGGCTTGGGGGAGATGGAAATTGGGGAATGCAGAGGAGGGAAGGTTACACTGCTGGTGGGATTCATGTTTGAACATGTAATGCCTGAAATGACTGCATTATGAAAAACTTGTTAAATCAGTTATAATTTTTAATTTAATTTAAATATAGAGAGATCCACAAACTATAGGTTTTAGTAGATATAAAGGGGCAAGAGTAAAGGGCCCCCACATCATGGAAGGATAGGAGAAAGAAATCTATGACTAAGCTCCTCTGCAGACAACCCTACCTCTGTACCCCCTTCCCAGGTGAACTGACACTCTGGACAAGCCATAGCACTTGTGCCTGACCCCCACAAAGACATATATGTCCCCTTCTAATCTTTAAACTACCTCCCCACAAATTCTTTCCATGTACTTGTGAAACATCTCTACATAAAAATAAAATATCGGCTTTAAGAACATTTGTAGTATTATAACTATTTCATGACCCAATTCATTCAACATTTGCAAAAGCCAAGTCTAGAATAGCATAATCCTTCATAGTAATCAGCTTCGAGGAGGGGGCAGGGATGCTGGAGAGGGAGATAGCTTTCAATGGTCGCTTAGAGTCTCTTTTGTTGCTTGTTTGTTTTATAACATAACTCTGGGCTTTCATTTTTGGTTCTTAGGCCACACCCTCCAGTACTCAGGTTACTCCAGGCTCTCACTCAGGGATCACCCTGGCAGGTTTGGAGGATTATCTAGTTTCTAGGGATCAAACCTGGCTCCTATAGAACTCTGATCTGCATGACCTTTTTTTTTTTTTTAAGGTAAGGTTTCCTAAGGTTTGAGGCAAGATTTCCTCATTCTAGAGGCCAAGAGCACCTCCCAGTGATTCCCAGTCAACCAGTCAGGTACTTCTATACACGCAGGAGTCTGAGGACACAGGATTACTGGAGCACTCTAGGAGCATCCAAGGCCACACCCAGGGGTGCTCCAGGAATGCACTCAATGAATGATGATGTTCAGAGGCCTATGTGGGGGACTATGTGGGGCCGGGAATTGAACTAGCTATACCACATGCAATTGGTGACCCCTTTAACATGAACTTTTCCAAAATGTAATTAAAAAATATACCCATTGCTTCCCATCCAGTAAACAGACTTGAAAGAGTCATGTGGGAAATTGCTCTTCTAAAACAAGCCCTAAGATTTGAATGATCTACTGGGTAAAGCAAGATTAATGAGGGAAGATGCAAATATGCATGAAAGCTGCAGGCATGGCACAAAGCAGGAAATGACCTGCTGGGAATATAAAAAATAGGAAAACTAGTTTAGTAAGGGACATTTCTGGTGCAAGCATGAATCAGAGTCACAAACAGGCAACAAAGCAGGAACATTTCTGTGTAGAATCTATAAGCTTAAGTAGGTTTCCAAGACCTTTATCTGCTCAGAAAAACAAGACAATCCCTTACCTGTAAGATTATACATCCCACACACAGGCTGGTTGATTGCTCATCTATAATATATCCAGAAGCCCCAACTATATAAATTCTTTGTCTTAAAAAGATATATACTGGGGGGGGGGCTGTAGAGATAGCATGGAGATAGGGCATTTGCCTAGCATGCAGAAGGACAGTGGTTCAAATCCCAACATCCCAAATGGTCCCCTGAGCCTGCCAGGAGTGATTTCTGAGTGTAGAGTCAGGAGTAACCCTGAGCCTGCCGGGTGTGACCCAAAAACAAAAACAAAAACAATAAAAATAAATTAATTAATTAATAAAGGTTTGTACTGGGGCTGGAGTGATAGTACAGTGGTAGAGCATTTGCCTTGTGGTCAACCTGGGACAAACTAGGATTTGATCCCCAGCATCTCATATGATCCCCTGAGCCTGCCTGAGTGATTTCTAAGTGAAGAGTCAGGTGTAACCTCTGAGTCTGGTATAGCCCAAATCCTACCCCACCCAACAAAAAAGATATGTACTGGGACTGATAGCACACTGGAGAAAGTGCTTATCTTGCATGTATCTTCCCAGGTTCAATTCTGGCAATACCATAATGGTCTCCTGAGCACTGATAAAAGTGATATCTGAGCACAGAGTCAAAAATAACCCCAAAGTACTGCCAGGTATAGCCCAACTCCCTTCCAAATGTACTAGCATATAAAGAATGGTGTACATGATGGTAATGAGGGAAAATATAGATAGATAGATAGATAGATAGATAGATAGATAGATAGATAGATAGATAGATAGATAGATAGATAGATAGATAGATAGATAGATAGATGGATAGATGGATAGATGGATAGATATCGATAGAGTGGCCAGACAGCGCCCCTCATTCGGGACTAGTTAGGCGATCTCTACGCCTGAACAAGCCACTGTGCGTTTCATTCTTTGTGGTGAATATGCGACACATAGATGAGGTTGAGGTGGTGATGTGCCCCAGTGTCATAATACTCTGCAATTAAATCCAGAAAATGTCCCAGCCTCTATATGTATGTCTGGTTTAGAAGGCACTGCCAAGGATTATCAATGGAGTAACTAGCTGAATGTGAGATCTTTGGTTTACTAACCGCATAACTGGGAAGAGGAAAAGCTCTGATGAAACTCCCCACATACCAGGAAACAAAGGCAAGTTCTCGAGTCCAGCTCCACCCACCCAGTTCCTGAATAACAAGCAAATTCCAGCTTTAGTGAAATGTGTGGCAGAGCACAGGCTTTCACAGGTCGTCTGGCCTGCGAGGCTGCACTGAGATGGTGGGGTGCAGGAAAACTCTGCATCCCTGTCCACCGGGAGAGCTGAGGTCCAGCACGAACAAAGGAAAATTCTGACAAGGCCAAGGGCAATGAACAAGGTCTGTCTGGGAGGCACCAACCCAAGGTTATGAATCTCAGGCCCTCACATAGAAAGATACCCAAAGTACATTATATGAAAGAGTAATTTTCATATTCCAATTTCATTATTCTTTCATTTTCATGTGTGAAACATCTCAAGGACTGTAATTGAGCCTTATAAAAAATGTTTGATGTGTTCCCATTGATTGGTTCCCATGAGCACTGTCCCTCTCCCATCATCCTACCCAGATTCCCGAAGTCGTGAATGATGGTCTCCTTTTTTGTTGTTGTTGTTGTTGTTGTTATTTATTGCTAAAAAAAATCTTTATGCTGGGCCCAGAGAGATAGCACAGCGGCATTTGCCTTGCAAGCAGCCGTTCCAGGACCAAAGGTGGTTGGTTCGAATCCCGGTGTCCCATGTGGTCCCCCGTGCCTGCCAGGAGCTATTTTCTGAGCAGACAGCCAGGAGTAACCCCTGTGCACTGCCGGGTGTGGCCCAAAAACAAAAAACAAACAAACAAAAATCTTTATGCCTTCTAGGACTCTTGTTTTTTGAGAGTAGCAAGACGGGCATTATTTTTGAATTCTTAATTTTAATTTTATTCACAATATTCAAAAAAATCAAAACTAAAAAGTTATTTGAAAATCAGAATCTAGGTAAGGCTCTTGCTTTGTAGATGGATGACACAGGTTTGAAATTTGGAAATGTATATGGCCCAAAAAAAATTCAGGCTCAAAATAAAATATCGACAGAGAAGTTACCAATCTGGGACTCTGCGATGGGACAGGGTCATAATAATCAGCCATTCCATAAGAATTTCTGAGATGGCCAGAAGCAGAGAAACATTTATGAAGAAAGTGAGTGGGAAACAAGGTGCTGTCTATTATTTTCATAATGCACTATTTTCTTTAGAACTCACAATGGCCCTATTGTATAACTAAATGGCTCTTCCAAGATGGCTGCATTTAAGTGCCTGACTACATGTTTTCAGATCTGAGCTCTGTCCTTGTCCATCAACACCCTCAGGAAAGCTCAGAGTCAGAAAAACTGGAATTCACTTCTCACTGGGGCAGCCCAGAACTCAGGGGTAGGAAAGCCAAGAGCCTAGAACTATGTGTAAGAGAAACCATCATTAACAGTATTATATTGGAAATCATAGAATCTCAATTAGTAAAAAAAATAATAAAACCGGGCCCGGGAGATAGCGCAGCGACGTTTGCCTCGCAAACAGCCAATCCAGGACCAAAGGTGGTTGGTTCGAATCCCGGTGTCCCACATGGTCCCCCGTGCCTGCCAGGAGCTATTTCTGAGCAGACAGCCAGGAGTAACCCCTGAGCACAGCCGGGTGTGACCCAAAAACCAAAATAATAATAATAATAATAATAATAATAATAATAAAACCAACAACAACATAAACGTCTGGAACTCCTTCCATTGGGAAGACCTAGACCCAACAAGGGGTTTTCTCTATCATTCCATTCATTTCTCAGTGCCACATCTCCCCAACCCCTCAGATCCAACCTTTGTGAGCCAATATTTACTTACCTTTAACATTCCATGTGCAGTACCCCCTGCTGGAGGAAATACTTTCCTCAAGGTCATGGTACATGCCCCCTTAAGTAGGTTATGCTGCCAAAGAACTTGGCATAATGGACTTGTCATGTAAAGTCACACCTGCAGCTCCAGAACTTAAGTTCTGAGTATATTGAGGACTGTCCTTGTCTTCTTTACCACTGTCATCCCCACATGCATCCATGACTGGCACACAGTGTGTATCTTAATAATGTATTTGCTGTATGATGAGTGAGTCTCAGAAGCTAGAGGAGGTTCTAGCTTGAGGAGGTTTCTAGAATGACTCAGAGTTTGCAAATACAGTGTAATTGAAGGAACAACATCATTTGTTATCACAGAGTGCAAAACAAGGAGCTAATATTTGTCCCAGACATCAACTAGGCTTCTGTCAAAGCTGCAATTAGCTAGAACTGTTAACATTTTCACAAAATGTCAAAATGTCTCATTAAAAGATAAAGAAAGACAGAAAGAATGTGGTTAGCGGGGGAAGCTATACACTGGGGTGTGTGTGTGACTAAATCCCTCCTTTCATAGATTTTAAAATATCTTCCAATATTAAACATCAATTTTCAAGTCAGATAACATCAGGGTGATTATATTACATTGTGATATTACTTTATATTTTAAAGACTCATGCCTAGTATTTATGAACTCTGGGACTCAAGATACAGGAAGCAGGTAGGGTGTGGATAAGGCAATATTAATCCTGAGTTGAAGGTTATTGGGGCTGAGTGACATATTGGTGACTCATTACACAATTCAGTTCATTTGTATATATATCTAAGCTTCCATATTTTAACTTCCTTATAATATTTACATTATATAAAAAATATACTGCTTGATATTTTTAAAAGATCAAATTTTAAACCTTTTTTTTTTCAAATTTTAAACCTTATTAAAAGACTCTTTGGGCCTGAGCAATAGTACAGTAGGTAGGGCATTTGCCTTGTATGCAGCCAACCTGGGTTCAATCCATATGATCCTCTGAGCATTACCAGAAGTCATTCCTGTGCATAATGCCAGGAGTAAGCCCTTAGCTCTGCTAGGAGTGACTAACAAGACAAACGAACAAAGATATCAAATGTAAATTCACTTAGCATTGGTTTTAGGCTGTTAACCACATTCTAGCTGTGTTTTGGATTTTTAGAGGTTGGGGGTAGAAGGAAGGTTGGGCCACATTTTGAAGCAGCAGTGGTCAGGGGTTATTCCTGACTCAGCACTCAGGAATCACACTTGGCAGGCTTAAGGGACTATATGGAATGCTGAGGATTAAACCTGTGTCAGCTATGTGCAAGGCAAATGCCCTATCTGCTGGACTATTTATTGTTCAGGCCCAAAAAAATATTTTAATATGCTTTTTAATAAAATTTGATTTTTTTGAAAATATCAAGCAGTATATTTTACCCATCTTA
>PVKC010047515.1:0-10957 GCA_004027635.1 Crocidura indochinensis | reverse complement strand
GTCCAGTACAAAGTCTATTTCTGAATCAATAGTAAGATTTTTACATTATGCTTATACAAGTCCAGATTTTTCTTGAGCAAGAAATTAAGGATGCAGGAGATTTTATTAAAAGCTAAAACCAAGCTCATTCTTTTGTCTGACAAATGGTTTTTGATTCAATTGTTCCAAGAGAGAAAATCAAAACAGGCAATCTCCATGTTCATTTATGTTATTCAACATGAGATTCCTAAATTACTTAAAGAAACTGGTAATGTATGAAACAGATGTACCCATAAACAAGGAGTCAATAATCTAGACAACTAATGGCAGTATCACATATCTCAATCGACAGATACAAAGCTCATTATCAATACACTGGGAGTCACATCAAGTGTGATAACCAGTAAGTATTTAGAGTTCTAGGCTGAAAATAATGACTCGGGAATCATTAGTCCAGTTTTAGGGAAACAAGAGCACTGATGAGATTTCCTACGGAGCATGCTGAATTAGGAGAAAATGAGCACCTATGAAAAAAACCAGTACTAACAATTTCCTCAGTGAACTGCAGAAAAGTCAGTAGAGAGATAATGGGAAGCAGAAGTGCTTCAGAGGGAAGGTGTTGTCGACAAGGTTAGAGCCTTCTGAGAGGTTAAGGAGGAAAGGAAAGTAATGGATTGGACAGCATGCACAGCAGAAGAGAGCTAGTGCTTTGGAGCAGAATGGATGCCTGAAAATAGCTGAGCAAGAGAGAATATAAGTGGTAAGAAAGGAAAAAAATTTCTTGGCCAGTAGGAATGGCTATGGGGCTAGAATGTGGCTCAATGGGATGGAAAACATGTCTAAGATAGATATATTTGAGGCCTTGAGTTTGAATTCCAACATTTCAGGTCTCCCAGCCTCCACCACAAACCAAAACACATGTCAGATATTGTCCTAGTAGCTCTGTCACTGTCAGTCCTTGAGCACTTAACAGTGAAGTCCACACCAACATGCTAAGCATCAGTCATACCTGCACCATTGCTACCACCAGATTGAGGTGACCATATTGAGACCAGGGTAGAAATTACAGAAAGAGGGTCAAATGGGGTCAAGTGACTCATTTGGGGCTTTCTAATGAATACGGAAACAAGAAAGCTAAAAAAAAAAAGTGCCGATATATCAAATGAAAAAAAAAAAGGGGGCGATGAATAAGAGGCTCAGAAAACAGATTAAGTGGTAGACCATATGCTGAGTATATGCAAAGCCCTAAACTCAATCGCTAGAATCAGGGGTGTGTGTACCATTACCTCACCCCAATACTGCTGTGTATTGTCCATATAGCAAAGAGCCCTCAGCACTAAACTATGAGGCTTGTACTAATGGCCTGTGAAGCCTATATCTATAAAACAAAAAAAGAGAAGAAAATGGGTATAATGGAACTCATGAATTTAGATTCATTCTTCTAAATTCTAAGGTGAAAATATAGGTGGCAAAATAAAAATATGCTCCAGTGATTTAGGTGGCAAGAAATCCATTAACTTCTTGGCGATTTGGTCATGAGCCTATAATAATAAGTATGATTAAAAAGTAATAAAAAAAAGGCCTAAGTGATCATTTTAAGGTTTCAATAACGATGCAAAAGTCACCACAATAGACTTATAGGCACCCAGGAACATTGAGCCAATAAAGAGGATCTTCGGGGACAAATTTTTTTAAACAGAAAAAACACAAGGTGCTGCCACATATTTTTGGGAGGCATACCTGGTGATGCTAAGGGTTTACTCCTGGCTTTGCACTCAGGAATTACTCCTGATGGTGTTCAGGGCACCATATGAAATGCCAGGGATCGAACACAGGTTAGCAGCATGCAAGATGAGTGCTCTGCCTGCTGTATTATCACTCTGGTCCTGATGCTGCCATATTTTGGACAGTAGCTGATGCTAAAAGACTTACAAAACTACAAATGGGGCAATATTCTTGAACATACATGCACTTAATTAATAACTAAAATCAATAGCTATTCTCTAATTTTAATGTCACAAGAAGATTCAAACCTCTGAAATGAAAGAAATTAATATCTATACATCAAATATTAAGTGCCATATTCACATTGGATATAGGCATCTGATATGACAAAGTGATATGATAACAATGATATAATTATCATATTATATCATGTTACAAATATTATACATATTATAAATATATCATACATATTATAAATATATCACATGATAATATGATAAATATTACTCAAACTTGTAAGTAAGGTACAACTGAAAGTTTCTCATATTTATTACTTTTATAAATTAGAGGTAGATTTCTGTTAAAAAAATAATTCTTTATCATCAGAATGAAGCGCCAAGGATAAAAAAAAAACTATCACAAGCTAATTTAACAGATGACTCTGGTACACACTGGTTTTAAATCAGACAAGGGGAGGTTAGATTAGAGCCTATATCCTAGTGATATAAGTTTAATGAGTTTAATAATCTTCTATTAAGATCTTGGTTACTTCTTAATCTGCAATCGTACGTTGCTTGATTGTTAAATAAAATCTGCCGTTACTCTATTGATCAAAACTAGCTTAAGTACATGGCATTTATCATAATCCTAGTGGTTCTTTCAGATATGTGAAATTGTTACTTTTTGTCCTTTGCCTTTCTAACATTTAAGCTATTCCTTTTTTCAACATTTTTTAAATTTGTATCTTATTCAACTGAGCTGACTTCTGAGTTCAAAACTTATTAAGTAGCTACTTATAAGAATCATGACAAAATCTAAAATCCAAGGATATTTCCAAAATGTACCAAAAATACCAATTTTCAAAAGTTTCAAATGCAGATAAAACAATTACTTCCGGGGCCCGGGAGATAGCATGGAGGTAAGGCGTTTGCCTCTCATGCAAAAGGTCATCGGTTCGAATCCCTGTGCCCCATATGGTCCCCCATGCCTGCCAGGAGCAATTTCTGAGCATGGAGCCAGGAGTAACCCCTGAGCACTGCTGGGTGTGACCCAAAAACCAAAAGAAAAAAAAAACCAAAACAATTACTTCCAAATTTACAGACACTCCAGGAAATATTTCATAGTCTTTACACCATGAGGCATATTACCAGTGTAGCTTTACAATTATTCATTCCTTTTATTGGGCCCTTGAATACAGTGTAATTCTTTCTTCCAAACTATTATGCTCATAAATTTGCAACGTAAAGTTCAAAAGGCGATGACTAATATAGTCATGTTACAACTAGTTATTGAAATACCACTCTAGGGTATAAGCAGTTCTTCTCTCAAGTCCATTGTGACATCTATTAAAAGAACTAATGAAAAGATCTATCCTGACTCACAGAATATACACTATAATGAATGGTAAAGAAAGGAGGCATAATATTAAAGGTAATTTATCCACAATAGGGGTCAGAGTGATAGTTGAGTGGACAGGGCATTTACCTTGTATACTGCTGATGTGAGTTTTACCAACAGTACTCCACCTGATTTTCTGAGCACTGCCAGAAGAGATTCCTGAGTCAGGAGTGATCCCTGAGCAGTCAGGAGTGATCTCTGAGTACATGTCGCCGCAGAAAAAATATAATAGTAATAATAATAATAATAATAATAATAATAATAATATGCAAGATAAAATCATGGTGAATGTTCAGATATTTTTCTGGACATAAAAAAGAGCACAATCAGATGAATTTAATGTCTTTCCAAGTAAAAATGTGATTTTGATACTTTGCACATTTAAATAATCAACCTTTTTCTATTCTAATCTTCCAGCATTATTTACCATTCCTACAATCCAAATTGCTGTCTCCAGAACACTCCATACAGATTTCCTAATTCAGAGTCCTTCATTTTCTCTACAAATCCCTTAAGGCCTGTTACAGACTTATGCCTCATCCTCTTTCATCCTCTGTATACTCTAGCATACAGAAGTACTCCCATTTTCTTTGCATGTATTCTTAAGAGTGATCATCTTTCTTACACAAAAAGTTCACACCATATAATACTATGCAGCTGCAAGAAGTGATAAAAGATAGAGTTTTCTGCAACCTGATTAGAACTGTTAGATATCATGTTGAGTAAATCAGAAAAAATAGATGATTTCACTTATCTGTGTAATAAAGGATAACTGGATGAAGAAATGTAATGTAGTAAAAGGCGAAATCCCCAGATCAGCCTTGAACACAGAGTATAAGGAGGTGAAAAGAAGATAAATCAAGGAGGGAAAAAAAGATGAGAAAGGGAAATAATGGTAACCTTAACTACTTTGTAAACTCTGTACGAAATCTGTCCTTTAGATAAGAGATATTTATATTAAAAACTTTTATTAACGTTATCTCACTTCCTCCAAGTCCTGATAGATCCACAACTTACATTGATTTCATATTATTTTTAACATGATTTTCTTTCCAAAGTTTTTAAAGGCAATAAGTTGGAAGATGTCTTTCATGAGATTATTTTTAAAAAATTTTATTAAAAAATCAAATTTTGAAGAGAGAGAATTTACTACAACCAGAAGGAAGGTAAATGAAATTTCACACTTAGCTCCACCATATTACCATCCATTTCCCTGGGTTAGGTTTGTCATGTCTATAGCATTTATATAAAGCTACTCAAAGCTTGTTGTTACTTTCATTTTGGTGCCACATTCCTTTAAGACTCTTGAAGGGTTATTTTGGTATCAAACCTGAGACAACCAGGTTCATCCACGTACAAGACAAGCATCCTACCCACTGGACTAACCTACCCACTCTATTTGTCACCTTTTTGGGGTGTCTGTTTATCCCTTTTTCTGAAATTGATAATAGCATAAAATTTAAAGCTTGCTTCCTTTTCAATGCTTCCTTCTACCTTCCATCCACTCTGCAGAACTCCAAAACCACTCAGAATATACACGCAGACAAGGTCACACTCCCTTTTTCCATGGAGACTTCCCCTGGGAGCTCCCCAGCATCCCCCATCTGCATTGGCAACTCTCCAGGTAGGGGCACAGCTGTTGCCTTGGGACTGCCCTTCACCATCAGGTTTCAAAGCTAAACTCTTCCTGATAGAAAACAAAAGGGAGAAAGAAAGGAAAAGACTCCTGGGACACATAACCAGTGAGAACAATTTATCAAGGATGAGAGGGGAAGAGCGATGCAGCCACTAAGAAACTGCCATGATTAAAACATATAATAATAGAATTTAGAGTAAAGCAATCACCAAGAGCTTTCTGGAACAAACGCTAATATGTGAAACTTTTGAAAGGTGTTCCCACCCTTTGATGCTGAAATTGGAAACTGAAATAAACCAATATATATATATATATTGGTTTGGAGGCCACACCCGGCGGTGCTCAGGGTTTACTCCTGGCTATCTGCTCAGAAATAGCTCCTGGCAGGCACGGGGGACCATATGGGACACCGGGATTCGAACCAACCACCTTAGGTCCTGGATCGGCTGTTTGCAAGGCAAACGCTGCTATGCTATCTCTCCAGCCCCACTGAAATATATTTTAATAGCTCAGGATTTATGTTTAGCTACTATCATTGTGTCAATTCTTATATTCATAATTTCTGGGTTGTCATTTTAAGAGAGTATATATTTTATCTCAAAATAATATATAAACTTTAGAGTATGTTTCTAAAATGTATGAAAATACTTGTGAAACATTATTTTCTTTAACTCCACTTGAGGTTTTTTTTGGTTGGTCGGTTTGCTTGTTTTGGTTTGGGAGCTACACTCAGCAGTGCTTAGGGTATACTCTTGACTCTGTGCTCAGGGGATCACATAAGGTACTGAGTGCAAACTCTTTTTTTGGTTGTGTACAAGACAAGCTCTTTCCATTCCTAAAACAAAGTTCTGACCCCAATACTTCCCAACAAGTTGTCCTAAAATTCTTGAGAATTTTTGCTAACTAACTACCCTAAACTAGGATGCTAATTATTTAAAAACATCATGTACAGAAAAAAGGTCACAAAACAGGAAACAGAATTACAAATCTATTAAAATATTTAGAGCAAAACAAGTTAAAAATGATTAACTAGAAGAAAGTCAAATAGATTTAGTTATTAACTCTAAGTTGTGGTTGCATATTAAACGTTGTACAATAAAATGCAGTTTTGTAATAGGAAAAACATTTCAAATACACAATTGTAATTTTTAGTGTGTATTACAAATGACATGTGCTTTTACAACACCATTCACTCTCAATGCATTAATGAAAAGCATTAAAAAACTATTTTATTGAATAAACAGAGTGATTATTTTTATCATCTGGGGCTTAATACAAAGAAGCTTTTCATTTCATTAAAATATTGATAGCTGAGCTCTGTGGACATAACAGTAAATTTTAATAAGTTCTTTGGTTTCTAATGACTCATATTAATGTCTTGAATATATCCCTAATAAAAAACAGATGAAATTAAAGATTTCACTAAGTAAATTATTCATGCTATCAGAATTTTTCTTCCAGACAACACATAACTTGTTAAAAGTCCCAGAGACATAAAAACAGATGCAATAATTAAAATGAGAACATGACACTAAATTGGAATCGGAGCCAACAAAAACATAGTAAATTATTTCTCTTCAAAATTTAATTATTTAATAACTCTTTTAAAACTCTTATAAAAGACATCTCCAATTCATTCTTTTTCACAAACTTTGGAAAGCAAGTAAAACTAAAATCAGTGTAACTTGGGGTCTATCATGTCTTGGAAGAGAGATGAAGTTCAGTGAATGACCTAACTAAAAGGTAATATTGTATGGATATTCCTATCATTGTTAGATTGTTTAGGTTACCATAAGAGGTACCTTTGAGAGGGTATTTTGTCTTCTAAGACCTTCTACACCAATAATAAATCTATGGTATAAACTTAATTTTTTCCCATTTAATAATCAATCCTGAAACAAGCATAGCCCATAAGAAGTCAATCTTTAATGAAGTTCATAGAAACACAATCACCAATAGTTAAAGAAACAAAATACTGCCAACCATTTCTGTAACCTTTTAAGGCTTTTGACTTTTCCAATCACCTGCGGATAGACAGAAAATTTTATGAACTAAATTTTCAAAGTCCTCTTTTTCCTGATAGTAAAAACTCATTTAATATAGAAATTGAATGGGGTGAGGGGCTTCAATAAAATTCAAATCACCAGTAGTCCCACTATATGGAAATAACACTGTTTACATTCTTTTTCCATGTCCATATTTCTTTGTAAAGTTGTTAAGATTCTACTTGCTAGGTCAGAGCTATAGTAGAGCTGGTAGGTGCTTCCCTTGAACACAGACAACCCAGATTTGATCTCCAAAGTCCTCACAGGAATGATCCCTTAACGCAAAGCCAGTAGTAAACCCTGAACACCATTGAGTGTGGCCAAAATCCAAACAAAAAAATTCTATATGCTGGTTCTAAAGTATCACCAAATTGAAATAATCAAAGGTCCTACCTAGAAGATCATATCAAAGGAGTTTGCTAAGAGTAGGATAATGAAAAAAAAATCCCCAAATCTGGTTATTCTTTATAAGAAAATCAAATGAAGAAAATCTTTGGAAATACATACCATTCAAAATTTTATACCTCCCCCCTGTTGGGTTCAGAAACCAGAATCCCCAAATACCATTCCCATCACAGGTAAATATAATCCCATTATATGCATCTCCCTGGGTTTCCTGTGTGGATATACAGAAAACAGATCAGTGATGGCTTAAAGAATAGGACCTCTAAGCTGTTACATGACATTCCTGCACAGGGACAAGTGGATATCCACAAATCTATAATAAAAACACTCTTCTGTACCACTCAACTCTAAGAAAAGAATTCATATAATTTACTGTTAAGCAATTAGACTAGAAAGAATCATGCTGAGTGAAATCAGCCAGAGGGTGATTGAGATGAAGAGGAAATGAGCTTTGACATCTGTAGAAAATATGGAAACAAGGGAAATAACAAGCAACCAACGGGATCTGACCTTGTAAGTCAGCCTAGAGAAGTGAGGTAGCCAAGAGGTGCATATGGGAGGGGACATGATGACAGGGTGTTGGCACTCTGATAGTGGGTGTTGCTGAAATATTATGTGTCTACAACTCCTTTGGTGGGGGGGCACACCTGGTGGTGCTCAGGGGTTACTCTTGGCTCTGAGCTCAGAAATCACTTATGACAGGTTCGGGGGACTATATGGGATGCTGGCGATCGAACTTGGGCTGACCTCTTGCAAAGCAAAAACCCTACCTGCTCTGGCACCAAACTCTTGTTTATTATTGGCAGTACTGTAAATCATGGTGCCTAAAAATGACACTAGGACAAAAAAAGTTCTCCCATAGTCAATCCTATTCATACAAATAGTTGGTTTAATAGAATATTCTTGAATATTGTTTGGCACTGTGAAGTGTCTCAAGAGAGCTATTTAGCATAAATTAAAAAAAAACCTACTCTGGTAATAGTATCGTTCACAGTACCTGAATGATTAAATGGATAATTCACATGAAAACAGTCACCTATAAAATTTTTTTGGCCCTAAAGTAATACTAAAACAACAGAATCCAAATAGAATTAATCTGAATAACTTCAATTCTATTTGTATATTAGGCAAGTCCTGAAAGTGCAACAGAATGATTTAAGGTAATAATTTAACTTACCACCACTTCAAGTAGTAATTCTTTAACTTCCAATTCTTGTGAACCTGACTATTAACCTTACTTCACCCCTGAAAGTCAACAGAATTTATTTAAAGGCAATACACCTTGCCTTTACTAGACAGAGTCAAGGGCAGAAGAATATCATTTTCAACAGTGACTCTATTACACATCAGGATGATAAGTCATTTAAGTGGCAAGGGCTTGAAAGTCTAAAAGAGAAACTGCCCTCCTTTAATAATGACACTGATGAGCTTGAATCCCATGTGAGATAATTAATAGACTGCATGTATGATTAAGGCAGATTCTATAGCCTGGTTGGTTATAGAGGCAGCACAAAAAACGAGATGAGAAGCAACTCACATTCCAAGAAAAGCAACCACTCCAAGGGAAGAAAATACAAAAACAACCTGAAACACTGGTTCCATCTAGACAAAGAATATCAGATACTGTAGCAAGAATGCCAGCCACAAAGGGGAAAATGACCCGGAGCAACACAGGTCAGGGATCTGATTGCTGAAGGTTGAATGCAAGAGAGAACTGGCCTATTTCTCTTTTCAAACCTTGTTTTGAATTTTAATATGCTTCATGTTAAAGATAATAAAATTTTTTCACAGGAAGGTGTTTTTAGAGAATTAACTTGGATTAAAAAAAAACTTTTATCTAAAGGACATATTTGGTACCACTAGAGAGTTTGCAGAGTATTTAAGGTAACCCTAAAAAGTAAATCTTGTTCAAACAGAAAGTAACAAGTAAAAATGTTGCCTAGTATGACCATAAAATGGAAAGCAATATCAAATAGAAATTTAGCCTGTTCTGGGGTCATAGGATCATAATAATGAGGCTCAAAGTTCCCCATAAACTTACTTTCTAAAGACAATGTATCTGAAGTAGTTTAAAGACTATAAGTCATCAATAGAGCCTGGTCCACCTAATTAATTTGTGAGCTACCTTCTAAGTCATGCTGAAGAACATGACCTCATAGGGTGACAACAGATAAGTTAGTTATAGTCCCTGGAGTCAATGACCTTTTTCTTTTATTGAAGGATGGGCTATATATCTGGTTTGCTAACACTGCTTTCAGATTATTTGATATTTACTACTGCTTTCTTTCCTCCTCCTTCCTCTTCGTCCTCCTTCTTTCTTCTTCTCCTCCTTCCTTTTCTCCTCTTCCTTCCTTTTTCTCTTCTTCCTCTTCCTCTTCCTCCTCCTCCTTCTTGTGTTTGTGGACTATACCTGGTGGTACTGAAGAAGTACTACTGTCTCTGCACTCAAGAATTACTCCTGTCAGTGCTTGGGAAATCATATGGGATGCTGGGGATCGAAGCTCAGTAGGGTATGTGCAAGGCAAGCATGTTATCCACTGTACTATCACTCCAGCCCAAAATATTCACTTCTTAACCAATCAAGTAGGAAAGGCTGAAGAGCCCAGTGAAGTCATTAAAAGCAAGAGAGAAGAAGAAAGAAGGAAACTTGAGTTAGAAGAAGTCTAAGAATCTGGTCCTCTGTGCTTTCTTCATCAATTACACCATGAAGAGTAAGTTCATACAATGAAACATTTATTCTGATGCATACCCCATATTTCCTAGGCAAAACCCCAAATTACACACAAAAAATAGTATTGCTGTTATGCCTATTTGTGCTTAGCATTGTAAGATACTGATTTGAAATCTTGAAAATAATCATTCTTTTCTAAGACTGTTGTTGAGAATTTTAAATATTTTCTTTAAACTTTTTAAAATAGAATAGTCTTCACAATAATCAAAACAGTCAACCTATGTCCATGTGTCTCTAAAGAGCCCAACTGTGCATATTTATAATCCTACCACTGACAGATACTTATGGAAAACATCTAGATGCTAGTTGTCAAGAGACTGCTGATTTTTTACAAATCAGACTGGTAATTAAAATATAATCAGGAAGATTATGATTAGAGTCAGATTAAATAAAAAACAAATGTGGCCGTTTTCAGAAAAAAAAATACATAAAACACCTAAAATGACTTCATTTAAAAAAAATCAAAGTAAATTTTGAGGTTCCTCAAACATATATATATATATTTTTGGGTTTTTGGGTCACACCCGGCAGTGCTCAGGGGTTACTCCTGGCTCCATGCTCAGAAATTGCTCCTGGCAGGCACGGGGGACCATATGGGGCACCGGGATTCGAACCGATGACCTTTTGCATGAAAGGCAAACGCCTTACCTCCATGCTATCTCCCGGGCCCCCTCAAACATATTTAAACCTTAGGAAAGGGGAATTTCTCCTTTAAGCAGAAATATCCCAACTTCCATTTCCTTCCAATAAAGGTCAACTAACCAAGAGTTAAAACAGAGCTTTACTTCATCTATGTGGAGAAATTACAGGGCCCTAATT
>PVKC010047514.1:0-11049 GCA_004027635.1 Crocidura indochinensis | reverse complement strand
TTTGTTTTTTGTTTTTATTATCTCAAGACCATGGATTTTATGTGGTGCTTATCTTTATTGTTGGAGTGTTCACTGGTTATTTTATTTGACACTTCTTTTTGCATTGTTGAGGTGTTTCAACTTCCTTTTCCCCTTGGTCTCTCAAACCGATGATGAGCACCTCTAGAAGGACTCCGCCCATTTTTGGCATATTTGATTTTTCCCCAGTTTATCACTTTTCTCTTAATCAAACAAAACCGCATAACTAGAACTATCTAGTCCCACCACCCAGTTAGAGAGGGAAATAAGGGAAGTACCAAGATCAAACATGTATAAGACCACTAAGCTGTAAGCTAGGCACAGAGGAGACCACCTATTCTAGCAGCCTCAAGGGAGAGGGAGGTGGACATGGGTGGTAGGATGGGAATGGAGGTGGAAGGAGGACAATTTGATACGGGAATCCCCCTAATTTTATGTTAATATGTACTTAAAATATTATTGTCAACAATATACAAAAAATAAAAAATATATATTAAAAAGAAAAGATCAGTATGTTTCATATTTAAAAGACAAATCTATCAAAAACCCTAAGACATTAAAGAGTGATGTTGTTGAAGAGCAATTTCAATAAACACAAAAGCATCATTACAGGGATCAGGTGAAAAATAATGTAAGAAATGGAAATGCAATATTTCCTAGCAAAGTTACAAATATATATATATACATATATATATATATATAATTTATCTATTGAAAAAAAAAGGTCCTAAAAGAGATGACCATGGGAAAGAAGCACTCAGAGAGCCAAACTACAAATTCTGAGAAGTCCAATTCTTGTTTGCTAAAATGAAATGCAAGGTAGAAGGACTGAATGAAATAAAAGATCAAATATAACATTTTTTATCATAGACAAAACTATATTTTCTGTTTTTTTGTTTTTGTTTTTGTTTTTGGGTCACACCCGGCAGTGCTCAAGGGTTATTCCTGGCTCCATGCTCAGAAATTGCTCCTGGCAGGCACGGGGGACCATATGGGGCACCGGGATTCGAACCGATGACCTTTAGCATGAAAGGCAAACGCCTTACCTCCGTGCTATCTCCTGGGCCCCCAAAACTATATTTTCAAGGCAGAAGAGATAGATAGCTCAGGGAGCTGACTGTTTGCTTCATATTCAGTGACTTTGTTTTCGATTCCTGGCACTATCTGGTCCCCTGTCTAGCTCTAGACTCTCCTTTGCCTTTTTCTTCCAGGCCCCACCTACAAAATACTTCAAAAAATTGAAAAAAAAGTGGAGGGAAAATAAACTTGGCATATTTATTAAGGAAGATCTCTCTTAGCTGGGTTGTTATGGGTAGAAAAACCTCCACAACGGGTGGAGCTTCAAGGCTTATTGAGTGGAAGGCAAGATAGGCTGGGAAAAGACCATTTAATTCAGGAGTAGCAGATAATCATTTTTAAATTGTTGATGGGCCCAAATGACAGTACAATGGGTGGGGTGTTTACCTTGCATGTGGCCCATCTGGGCTCAGTCCCCTGCAATCCATATAATGTCTTAAGCCCCTCCAGGAGTGATTATAAAGCCAGAAGTCCTGAGCATAGTCAGGTATGCCCTGCCCACGTCCAAAATTTTGCTCAGGGACTTAAAGGATAAATTGTATATTTAGTGACAGAGTTAGGTAGAAAGGTATATGGGTGGACTTTGTAGAAAGTGAAAGGAATGCAATTATTATTGTTTTTTTGTTTGTTTTTTGCAATGCTTAGGAATTACTCATAATGGTTCTTGGGAAAGCCATAGGGGATGCTATGCATTGAACCCAGGTCAGCCACATGCAAAATAAGTGCCCTCCCTGCTGAACTATCCAAGTTTTTATTCTTCGTTCTTTTTTTTCCATACCCAGTGGTGCTCAAGGCTTATTTCTGGCTTTGTACTCAAGAATCATTCCTTGCAATACTCTGGGGGTCCTATGTAGTTCTATGCCAGTTGGCCACATGCATGGCAAGCATCCTACCCACCGTACTATCTCTCTAGTCCAGAATGTAAAGTTATTTTTATCCCACCTAAATTCCCAGGGCAACATTTACTATGAAGGAGATTTTCAATAATTGGATCACCCAATTCAGAATACTTTAATAAAATTCACAAAGCATGGGCCCGGAGAGATAGCACAGCGGCGTTTGCCTTGCAAGCAGCCAATCCAGGACCAAAGGTGGTTGGTTCGAATCTCGGTGTCCCATATGGTCCCCCGTGCCTGCCAGGAGCTATTTCTGAGTAGACAGCCAGGAGCACCGAGTGTGGCTCAAAAACCAAAAAAAAAAAAAAAATTCACAAAGCATGTTTACTTTAATATCTTGGTGAAGATTGAGAGCCCACGTTCATAATGCACCAGAGTTAGTGTCTGAGAACATCTGACTTGTTCTCACAAGAACTTTCCTCTGAACCTGTGTGGAAAGAGAGCTCTCAGATCTCATTTCCTATTTTACTTTTATACTTTCTTTCTCCTTTCATTTTTTAAATTTATTTAAAAGACACTCCAACTTTTAAAAATTGCATGTGATTTTCCTCTTATAAGGGCAACTGTTGAATTAATTTAACCTTAATTCTCTCCTTTGGTTCTATTTCAAATATAGAAGAATATATGGGAAAATATGGGAGAATGAGATTAGGGGCTTAATAGTTAAATATTAGATGATACAATTCAGTTCATAACAATAACCAGATGATTGGGATGTTGTAAACTGTGGATGTCTGTCAAAATCTTTCCCTTCCCTCTACAGGCCTCAGGATTCAGGAGACAGGGGGAGAAGCTATATATACAAGCTCACTAACTTGGTCTTCCTCTCACCAAGGCTCATGTAGTCCCTGTTTGAGCTGAATTTCCATTCTGCTAGTAGTCAGTCATTAGGAAAAAGACAGAGACGTGTCCATAGGTAGATGACATTGAACTTCTTAACAGCAGTGAGAATAGTCCTCAGACATAGAGATTTATTCCAAATGTGAATTTTATTTATTTTGTTTTAAATTAAATTTTATTTTATTGAAACCATTGGTATTTACAAAGTTCTTCATAGTTGGGTTTCAGACATACAAGGAATCAGGGTCAATCCCAACACCAGTGTCTACCTCCCTCCACCAATATTCCCTAAGTGCATCCCATATCACCACAACTCCTGATGCTCCCCAGCCTGCCAGTATAACAAGACCATTTTAAGTTAAGGTGGTTAAACTTTGGGTCTTTTGTTTCCATTGTTGTTGCCTTTGCTTAAAATTCAGTTATGTCCTTTTTTGTTTTAATAGTTTTTATTGTGAACAAAGTGAATTACGAACCTTTCACAGTAATATTTAAGGTACATAGTGATAATGAATCCGGGCCATTCCCACCACCAGTGTTGTCCTCCCTCCACCCCTGTTCCCAGAATGCACCCCATTATCTCTCTCATTTGCTCCTGTACTGCTAGTCTAAATGCTACCCTCTGTGCATAGATTGTTGTAGATTGAGTATCGATTCTGTTCTTGACTTTGGGTTTGGTGTTTGAGTCTGATCATTTTTTATTTCCACTCAATGTTCATAGGACTGTTTGATGCATGTTACCCTCCATTCTCCCCCTCCCCACCTCAATTCATAAGGCAGAACAAGATGATTCAAGTTATGTGGTTCTGTTGGGGAAAGAAAAAAATAAAACGAAAAAAAAACCTGGGAGGATTCTGTCTAGATATTATAAGTATCAATGTAAAAGAAGAAATATACTCTAAGGGTGGAGAAAACCTGTATCTCTTAGGACAAGGGAATTCCTCTTTGAACGACCCCAATATTTACTGTGCCTGTGCAGGAGGGAAAAAGAGAAAAAAAAGGCACAAAATAATTTTTCTCCCTTTTTTCTTTTCTTTTTTTAAATTTATTTTATTATATTTTAATTTTTTATTTATCTAGCTTTTGTCGGTTTCTTTGTTTTGGAGTGGTTATTAAAGTCAATGTCTCCATTTACATATATATAATATAATAATATATGTATAATATATACTTATATATATTCTTCCTTTCTCTTCTTTCTTTATGTGCTCTGCCATGTTTTTATATCAAGACCATGGCTTTTATGTTGTGCTTACCTTTATTGCTGGAATGCTCACTGGATATATTATTTCATGTGACACTCCTTTTTGGACTTCTGGAGTGATTCACCGTTTTCCCCTGCATCTCTCAAACCAAGGATGACAGAAGGACCCCGCCCATTTTCGGTGTATTTGATTTTTACTCCAGTGTTATTACTTTTCCCTTCTTCAAACAAAACCATGTAACTTGATCTATCTAGTCCCGACTCCCAGTTACAGGAGGAAATAAGGGAGCTATCAAGTCCACACAGGTGTAAGACCACTGGGTAGCAAGTTAGGCACAGAGGAGACCACGTACTCTTGCAGGCCTGGGACTGAGGGAGGTAGATATGGGAGGTAGGATGGGAACGGAGGTATAGGGAGAACAATTCGGTGAAGAGAATCCCCCGATATTAAGTTATCATGTACCTAAAAATATTATTGTCAACAAGAGCTTTCTTTACATGCAAAAATTAGGGGTAAGGGGAGGACAACTTTGGTGGTGGGAATTCCCCTGATTCAATATTAATATGTACTTAAAATATTGGGGCCCGGGAGATAGCATGGAGGTAAGGCGTTTACCTTTCATGCAAAAGGTCATCGGTTTGAATCCCGGTGCCCCATATGGTCCCCTGTGCCTGCCAGGAGCAATTTCTGAGCATGGAGCCAGGAGTAACCCCTGAGCACTGCCGGGTGTAACCCAAAAACAAAACAAACAAAAAAAATATTACTGTGAAAGATATGTAACCCACTTTGCTCAAAATAAAAATTATTATTAAAAATCAATGTCATTGGCAATAATAATAAAAAGATACCATTTAATTGTCAAAAAAAAAGAAGAAAGGGAAAAAAGAAGATAAATAAAGTTCTGTCCTTTTTGAACATAACCATACACCTGATACCACTTAGCTCCTTTCCCCCTTCTTTTTATATTTGTGTCTATCCTCTTCCACTTAGCTTCATTCTTTCTCCTCACTATACTCTGGGGCCAAGGTTGTTCAATATAACTTTCATTTACACCATTACATTTCTTCATGCATTTATTCTAAATGCCACATATAAGTGATATTATTCTGAATTTATCCTTCTTCTTCTGACTTGCTTCATTTTTAATAATTTTTTATTGTGATCAAAGTTAATTACAAGACTTTTACAGTAATATTTAAGGTACATTGGTTTACTTCATTTAACAGACTATCTCCCAGTTCCATCCATGTAGCTGAAAATTGCATAATTGCATTATTACTTACAGATATGTAGTATTCCACTTTACTTTTGTAATACATCTTCATGATATACTCATCTGTTGTTGGACATCTAGATTGATTCCAAGTCTTAACTATTGTACTGAGTGGTGCAATAAATAGCAGTGTACATACATTTTTTGGGATTCATGTTTTCCTGTCCTGGGGATAGATACCCAAAAGTAGGATTGATAGATCATATGGCAGTTCAATTTTGAGTTTACTGAGAACCTTCAAAACGTTTTCCATAGGGGTTGAACCAGGCAGCATTCCCACCAGCAGTGGAGAGGAGTTCCTTTTTTACCACATTCCTGCCAATACAGATTATATGTTTATGTGTCATCCTCACTGGTATAAAATGATATCTCCTTGTTGTCTTGATTTGGATTTCCCTAATGATAAGTGATGATGAACATGTTTTCATGTGCTTATTGGCCATCTGGCCATCTGTCGGTATTCTTTTCTGTTTTGTTTTGTTTTGGTTTTTGGGCCACACCCAATGACGCTCAAGGGTTACTCTTGGCTCTGTGCTCAGAAATCGCTCCTGGCTCAGGGGACCATATGGGATGTCAAGGATCAAAACCAGGTCCATACTGAGTCAGCCATGTGCAAGGCAAATGCCCTACCACTGTGCTATCACTCCTGCCCCATCTGTTGGTCTTCTTCAGAGAAGTGTCTATTATTATTTTTTTAGTAAGTTCTTTTTTGGTTTTTGGGTCACACCCAGCAGCCCTCAGGGGTTACTCCTGGCTCTATGCTCAGAAATTGCTCCTGGCAGCCTCACGGGACCATATGGGATGTCAGGATTCAAAACGCTGACCTTCTACATGCAAAGCAAATGCCTTACCTTCATGCTGTCTCTCCTGCCCCAGTAAGCTCTTAAAAAAGATAAGAGTTAAAAAAAAATATAGCAATAACGATATGAGAGTGACAATTGCTGTTGTTTGCAAAGGACCAGCAAAATATGGGAAAAATGGAGAGAAAAAAAAACCTTGGCCTAAATACAAGGAGACCTTGTATTTAGACCTTGCATTCCTGAAGTTTTCTGCCATAAGACTGACTCTGGGTTCCAGGCATACTAGGTTGTCCAACTTTGTGGTGCGGGTGAAAATTTTTTCACACATTAGCTTTATTGGTGTCAGGTTTCTGATGTTAAAGATTCTGGTTTCTGTGCATTTCCTTCACCGAAGTCAGGATGATGTGGAGCATCCTCAAGTTTTACCTCACCATTAGATGCGGAGCATGCCACCCTGTAAGCAGGTTGTTGCTGTTGCTGAGTCTTATGGATGTTAAGAGAACACTCTTTGGAGTAAGTCAGTGTCAGGGTAGCAGTAGGGTCTTCCCTGGTAGAGGTTTGCTTTCTGGTGATGCTATAGACAATTGTGTTTTTTTCCGTAGATGGTCAATGGTTCAGGGGTGCATGGGCAGTGCCCATTCTGAGGCCTGAGACAAGTCATTATGCCAATGTTCAGGTTATAAGGCCAAACTGCATTACAAAATATGCGTTCCTATCCACGTGCCTTTTTCCCCTGCGTGGATGGTGAGGAATTTCCGAAGAGACCTTTGACTTTACATTTTTGGTCATTATTTGGCTATCTCTTCTTTGTTAATCTCAGGCAAAATTGTGGCCTGTATCAAATAATTTGTCTCAGAAATTTCAGCACCAAAGATTACTAAGCGACCCTCTTCTGGTTTATATTTAGCCCTAAAAGCAAAGACAATGTTTTTTCACTGTTTCCTATATGTCCTTGTCTCTGGGTATCAAGGGCGAATGCAGATCTTGGGCTATTGACTCTGCTCAGAAAATAGGAAAACACATTTTAGGAGGTTTGGCTCCTTCCTTTACTTGGCCTCTAAAACAATAGAGACCAGCCCAGTGAGGATCAAGTTCTTAGATATTTCCTACTTCCTCCAAACCTTTGTTTTGCATTTGAGATTGGTTGTTTTGCAACTCAGAATTAACTTTGTTATTGTAAACATCTTCTCTGCACCTGTGACTGGCTTACCCCTATAAAAACCCCTGTTTGGAAAATAAATTTGTCGCACTCCTGCCTGAAGATGTGTTGACACCACATACTTCTTGTGTGGTTTCATTATTTCATATTTGGCTGCTCGTGCTCCCGCTTTTCTCTCGTAAAAGATTTTGCTCCCCACTAGAGATGCTGAGACGCAAGACGCCTGCAGCACCTATTTCTATTAGATAAGAACTTGTTTGCATTTGTAATATTTTCCCATTTTAATGTGCCAATGCAAAAGAGGAACAATGCTACAAGGTATTATTGGTGCCTCTGGGGGCAGAGGGAACAAGTTCAATAATCCCCTTAACTTGGTTCTAACATAAATTCTAAAGCAAAAGACTCTTCCACCAGAATTTCTTATTGAACAGATCACAAATAAATAAAAACACAGTGGGAAAAATTGTCACAGTATAAGAGGATATTCAATAAGAGTTATAGCAGTTAAGGGAATACGTCTAAGATATTCAAAGGAGATATACATGTCCCTTTTATGTCATTAGAAATAGTCAGGGGAGGGTGTTGAATTCAGGACACCACTTTGGTCTGTGATTTAGCCTTCTGGAGTCTGCAAAATGACTCCCAGCAGCCCCATATCAGGAAATGTCTTTGAGTAGGGACTTCTCATAAATCTAGTATGGTAGCAACCACAGTTACATAATGAAAGAAGGTGAAGGACAGGAGGTCGCTGAGGGTAGATAAATAGGAACAGTATTGGTTTCTTTTCAAGCTGAGTGTCTATTCTTTCACTTTGGGAGCTGGTTTGCAGTTGGCATGCCCTCTGAAGAGATGGAGTTTTTTTGATGGAGTTTTAGGTTTTATGGAGTTACCTTTATAAGTACTTTGTATATACTAGATATAAAACCTTTATCTGATTGTTGAGTGCAAAATTTTTCTCCCTAGTCTCCTTATGAGTTCCAGTGCCATCTTCCTTTGGGGCCAGCCAGGTTGGTGTCCCTATTCCTTCCCAATAGGGAACCTCACACCTTAATCCCTTCCACCAAATGTGAACCAGGCTGTCTTTTTGGGTCTCTTCTAGCATCCTTATGGGCCCTAGGACATTGCTGAATCATTGTTCCCTGGGGACAGTGGGGCCTATGTCTCTGCAGGAACAGGGAGGCTCCAGTCCTAATCTCTCTACCAAGCTCCAATGGAACCTCCTCTCCAGCCTTCCCTCAGCCTCCTTCTGGGTTCCAGTGCCATTACTGAAACCCCCTTCTTTCCCATCAATCCTCCTTTTTTCCCAAACTGTGCAGACACTAAGCACGTCAGCATGAAGCCATTCAATATATATCATAGGCTTCCTGGCAGATTAGATCTAGCACTTCTGTCAGCACCCTGATACTCCAGTATTCCAAACCACTAAATGCAAAGATCAGTGGGGATTCTAAAGACATCTACTGTAGGGGTTATGAAGAGAAATCTTGGCAAATCTCTAAGTCCACCCAAATGCCTGAACCTTATAGATGAGGACATAAAATCAACACTTAATGGTCTAGCAATTGAAATCAAGGTGTCACTAGAGTGTGAAACTAAGAAATATATAGATGAACAATTCAACTAACTCAAAGAAGAACTCTTTCAGAAGATGAGATAATCCATACACATGGAACTGAAGGAATTGTAAAAACATGTTAGCAAGCCATAAGTAGAATTACACAGGTGGAGCATTGCATAGCCAAACTTCAAGAAAAAGTACAAGCCAGCTGGGATAAAGAAGTCAAAAAAGAAAGGAGAAAGACAAAAGCCTGGAAGAAAATGTAAGTTACTTAATGAAGAACGACAGGAGAAATAATTTCCAAATTATAGGAATTCCAGAAAGGGAAGAAAACGAGAAAAGGGAAGAACAAGTAGTGAAAGAAATAGAACTTTCACATCCATGAGAAAGAGACTTCTCTATAAATCCAAGAGGCAAAAAGAGTGCCAAAAAATATACCATAACAGAACATCACCAAAACATTTAGTAATCCAAATGGGGCTGAGAGAGAGAGAGAGAGAGAGAGAGAGAGAGAGAGAGAAATTGACTCTTTAAATCAGTAAGGGAAAGGGGCCGAGCGGTGGCGCTGGAGGTAAGGTGCCTGCCTTGCCTGCGCTAGCCTAGGACGGACTGCGGTTCGATCCCCCAGCTTCCCATATGTTTCCCCCAAGTCAGGAGCAACTTCTGAGTGCATAACCCCTGAGTGTCACCGGGTGTGGTCCAAAAACAAAAACAAAAAACAATCTTCAAGTATAAAGAAAAAAAACTGGGACTTGAGTGGTAACACAAGCAGTAGGGTGTTTGCCTTGCATGCAATTAACCTAGGATGGACAGTGATTCAAACTCCCAGTGTCCTGTATTGTCCCCCAAGCCAGGAGTGATTTCTGAGTGCATAGATAGGAGTAACCCCTGAGCATCATCGGGTGAGGCCCCAAAAGCAAAATAAATGAATAAATAAAATAAAGGAAACAACATAAGAATCAAACAAGATCTTCCATTTTAAATAATCCAGGCAAGAAAAGAGTGGAATAACATATTCAAACTACTGAATGAAAGAAACTTTCGACCTAAAGTCCACTGCCCAGAAACACTCATTTACATGGGAGGAAGGGTTAAAAACATTCTCAGACAAAAAAGAACTTGCAATATTTGTGCTAAGCAAATCAGCTCTAAATAAGCTACCCAAAGAGCAATTACACAAACCAAACCTCTGATTGTAACAACAACAATCCTACACAATATGATGGTACAACAGCCCTTTCTTTTAAGTTTTCTTAAATGTCAATGGATTAAGTTCTCCCATCAAGAACAAATACAATGTTTAGATTGAGCGGATGTCCAATCAACTTCTCTTTATATATGTCTATAATAATGTTCTAATGCCTTTATCCACAGAAACGGGTGCAAAATGTGTTTATAAGTCATGGACTCCCACTATAGTGCTTACTATAAGTAGTTTTAATATTACTATGTCTATAATAACTCCTTTATCTTGTTGTCCACAGTGGTGCTTGGAGATATAGGTTGGTCACCCCAGTTCCACATTGTAATTGTACACTGTATTAGACTTCAGAAGACAGAACTCTCATTATGATAATGTCAAAATAAAAATTCTAATTTATTCATATTTTACTTGATTATGCCTGCTAATCTAATCTAATCTAATGTTTATGTTCACAGATAGCAATGGAATGTGTAACTTCATGCCCTGTTACAGAACTCATTCATTGAATATGTTATTGTAATGTTTCCAATTGTAGGTAGTTTACCATTATACCATAATACTCATAATTTTAGATTGCTTTTAGGAAAGGAACCTGTATGCTCAAGACCCATTAGACAATATTTCATGGTGTTGACTCCTCTTACAGTGCTCATTACCATAATCACTGTTTCTAGACTTAAAAATTATGATTGTTTTTAAGAATGCTCTATACACAATCTAACCCATGAATCCTTTCTTCAGTAGAGTTTTCCCTCACCAATCATGATTGGCTTAGAAAAATGGAAAACCTTTCCATCTGATTTGCTGGCTTTATATTTTTTTAAAATAATTTTTATTTTAATTATGACAACAAAGATGCTAAGAAAGAGGACAAGGTAAAGTTACAGTGGAAGCACAATCACCCATAAATAGAGTTCTCGGTAGTTCCCTTGATGATATCCCAGCCTTGAAATTTCAGCCAGAGAGCATTAAGAAAAACAAAGCTGAACCCATGTACAATACAATTACTTTGTCCCTCAAAT
>PVKC010047513.1:0-11059 GCA_004027635.1 Crocidura indochinensis | reverse complement strand
CTGCTGTGCTTTTGCTTCGGCCCCAACTCTGTAGTCATTCTTGGGGGGAAAGTTACCCCAGTGCCCAGCTGTGGCTTCACATTTGGCACATCCAGATTTGACTTGATCATTTCCCCCCCTGCAAGTCCAGCCTTCCACCAGCTTCTCTGTTTCGGTCACATGATGGCCTGTTTCCCAACTTTCAGACTTGTAACATCAGCAATATCTTAGTTGCTTTCTCCTTTGATTTCTCGCTGAACCATCTGGTTTTCTTGTGAATCACTTCCATTTTCATGCCACCCACTTGGTCTGGTTCTTACCACTGTTATTCTTTCTCTGTCCTCTCCCCAGCTTCTTTCTCTCCCCCTTGAATCCAGTCTATAGTCTGTCTCAGAGCGCATGCCAATGATTTCAACCCTCCTCAAACATATTTCGTGGTGCCCATAATCTCTTCAAACCCACATAGATCCCTCACTCTGAGAGCCAGGACCTCTGCCTTTTGAAACCGTCACTCAGTCCACTATGTTTTCCATCTCTCTTTGCTGAGGGCAGCACTCCTTCCGTACTATGGTCCCTCCCCTCCCTTCCATATGTAGAATCCCCAACACTATATCTGCCATTCAAGTTCATTTATGATCTCAAATGCCTAGGAGACCTGCCATATAAGCATTGAACAGACTAAGCTAAAGGTTAAGGCATATGATTACTACTAAATAGAAAATCTATTGGTACTCCAAGCAGAATTTCTGAATGTTCTAAAACTGATGGCAGGGAGGATAGAAAATTTAATGACCCTAAAAAGATTCAAAAATATCCATCTAGATATTTTCTCTCTTTCTTCAAGGCACTATTTACATGTGTTTTAAAAACCCCTTTTCTACAGGATCTACAAAATACAGAATGATTCCTTTCTAGGATTTGACCTCATACATGTATTTTGAAGACTCAAGTTCAGTAGCAAGGAAAACAAAGCAAAAACAAAGATGGGCCTTAACAAATGAAAGAGTATTTTGCACAGTGAAAGAAATTAACACAAAAGCAAATGGACAACTCACAGATTGGGGATGATAGTTGCATATAAAACATCTGACAAGGATTAATATCCAAAATATATAAAGAAGTAGCAGAGAGGAGTAATCAACTGTTTTTTAAAAGAGATGAAATCATTCTTTCTGCACAATGTTTCAATGCACACTTGGAAACTTCAATGCTTATGTTAAGTGAGACAAGTCGGAAAGTAGAAGTACAAATTAGTTTCACTCATATGGAATAGAAATAAAATAAGCAAATAGGCAAAACACAATACAACCTCATAGAGCACAGGAATTTGGTGATAGTGGGGCAGCTCAGAAATTAGTGGAGGTGTGAAGCAGGACTCCCTAAGTTTGAAGAATATCAAACACCAATGACACATCAGTCAAGATAAATGTTTAAATGCTAATATAGGAGAGCAAATTTAATCCAACTATCTAATTACATTCTAGCTCATTAGTAGCTGTGTCTCCCAGAATCATATTAATGAAGTCGCCCATCTAGAATTCAAAGAGAAAATGAACAAAGAACCAGATAAAGCACATATGAACAAAGCACTGTTCCTTGGAACAAAGTTAAAGCACATGGGTAAAAGCAGGAATTGAACGTTAATATCACCTTCAATTGCATTGCTTGGGAGCAAGTAGAGGTAGCCGGGCTAGAGTGAGGCACTGAGAAGTGAAAAGGAAGTGAAGACAAACAATCTGCTCCATCAAGTCATGGAACTTCCTAGAAGGTGTATACCTGGCTTTGCTCTGACCACACCCTATAGCTCTGCTCTCTCTGACCACCTACAACCTCATGGAGCAGAAGACACAGAGTCCCGGGATCATACCAATAGGAGCCTAGACTCTCACCCCAAATTGTATTCTGACTCATCAGGACTCCAATTCTTATTTTGTTCTTTTTTTTTGGGGGGGGGGGCGGTCACACTGGACAGTGCTCAGAGATTACTCCTGGATCAACACTCAGAAATTGCTCCTGGCAGGCTTGGGGGACCATATGGGATGCCAGGACTCGAACCACAGTCCTTCTGCATGCAAGATAAAAATGCCTTACCTCCATGCTATCTCTCTGGCCCCCAGGACTTCAATTCTTGCCCATATGTCCCTATGCTTCCTTGGAGGTCTACCTCCTCTATCTAAAGACATAAGTCTGGCCAGGTATGTGGCTTTTCTAGGCTAAGAGGCTGCCATTGGTAGGAAGGGAAAGGATGAAAGAACTAGTGATGGACATATAGGCTGGGGTCTCCACATTAGGCATTCATCCCTCACAATGACAACCAGAGAACTGTAAAAATAGTTCAATAAGCTGAATGCATGCATCGCAGACAGAAGTTTGAGTTTCATCACCAGAACCACAAAGTACTAAGCCAGGAGTAGTAATATCTGAGCACCACTGGTTTTTAGGGTATGGCACAAAATAATTAAAAATAAAAGCAAATGGCCAAGAACAGAACCCAAGTAAATAGTAACAGCATGATAAGTCAAGAGTAAGTCAAAACCCCAGATGCAAGTTTTACTCCAGAATTCAATGATTCTGACAATTCTTTTGTTTGTTTGTTTGTTTGTTTGTTTGGCCACACCCAGTGGCGCTCAGGTGCTTGGCTCTGTGTCCAGAAATCACTCCTGGCAGGCTCAGGGAACCAGGTGGGATGCTGGGGATTGAACCAGGGTTGACCTTTTTGCCCTATTGGCTGTATTATCTCTCCAACCCTGATTCTGAAAATTCTAAATTTGATCCTAACATTCTAAGATTATCTAAATTGGAACAATCTGGTCTACTTTATTCATTCATGTGCAGGACATTGAGAAGTGAAACAAATGAAAGAAATAGACTGTTGGACTCCAAGACCATATGTTTGATTACCAGAAGCAAAGAGGGTTTGCTGGATGGTAACAGTTAGAACGGGCTATTAGCAATAGATTTACATAGTATTGACTTACACAATACTATGGTACACACTGAAATTTACAGATCATGTTACAATGCAAGTTTATCTCAATTAAAATAATTTGAAACTAGAGATAACACTAATTTAACAGCTTAACTTCAATAGAGCTTTTTCCCATTTAGATATACTGTGTGCAGGCCTATTTGCATTCCTACCTGGGATCCCACAGTTATTAGGGGGTCTAGGGGAGACCCAAATCGAAAGCTGTAAATTCAATAAGCCTGTATGTGAAGAGTTGGAAGAGGTATTAAGGTATAAAGGGGCATTCTGATTTGTTCAATATAGGATAAACTTAAGTACACTTTATCCACAAAAGACATTTCTGATGGTGTGGCCCAAGAGGGAGAGAGATAGAGTGCGACAGAGAGAGACACAGAGAGCATGGAGCTAACCAAAGAAGGGCAGTAACAATAAAGTATGGCTGAGAAACTCAGAGCATGGATTTTAACCTATGAGGATGGTGTAGTGGGTAAGGGCATCAGCCACAGAGGGAAAGAGAGATGCTTGCTCCCTCCCTCACAGGAGCAGTTCCAAGAATGCGCAAATTCAGTGATGAATTTAAATCCAGCAATTAAAAACTGAACACTGTCCTCACTGACCTGTTATCTGTTCTTCCAGGAGTGATGACAAGTACTAAGTAGGGTGTAATGCAGAGAATTTAAATTATTCTGGAGGAGTAGCTAGTACAGGGTACTCAAGAGGTACAGGAAATGCATAGAAGTGAATTTGGTAACTTTATAAAGAACATAAATCTCTGGACTCAAATATTACTTCCAGTATGATTTTCACTTTTTAATAAAAAGAGACTAAATCTCAGATTAATTAGTGGAGTCTCTTTTGCTTATAAGTCCAGTATCATAATTCTCAAAGTTGATTTTGCAATACTTAGTTAACTCAAGAACTATTGCAAAATTGTATCCCAATACTCAAAACAGATTTAACTCTGACTCACCTGAAAAATTATGAATATGTGTGCCCTGGGCCTACGTTTTATAAGAGGAGCAAGAAGTTGTGAAATAAAACTAAAACACTGAAGTCTTCAAGAAGTCAAGAACCTTGTCCATGAGTTGGAATCATCCTAAAGTTCCTTGATAAACTGGGTTTAAGACATTTTTTACTTAAGTGGGAGGAAATTCATCCTGATGTTGACTCTGAGATCAAGACTGGCATTCATCTAAGACATTGCATTCATCTAAGAATATACCCTATGAGCAGAATGAAATGCGTTTTCAGACAACCAGAGTGAAAAACATTATATTCACTCAATGGCAAAGTCTGAGCATAAACAGGAAAAAATGAGTTCCCTGGCCAGTCAAGGCCCAGCTTCTGAAAACCACCCCAACATCCCTCTCCAGGCACGTTCCTTTCACATCTGCCACTCCACTAGGTCCCAAAAGGAAAAGTAATTCAATAAATGTAACGATCCTTAAACGTATCAGCCTAGAGAACAAACAGTTTTAGTCCACCACAAAATACCTCATTCATGCTCATCTCAATGGGAAAATTTGAGAGAAAAATTCCTCTCAAACGAATCGACTTAAAAACACAACTGAAACCAACCCATTTCTAAGCTGGGAAGATGCTCCACCATTTGGATTCCGTTTCCCATTGGGACTTGTCGATTTCTGCTAGACAATAATGAGGTCATGGTTGGATAATGCTCCATCCCCTTGACTTGGCTTCCCACACAGGAAGACAATATCATGTCTCCCTTTGACATCAGCCAGGACAGGTGCTTTCCTACCTGCTCTACGTTGTGAGCTAGAAGATAATGAGGACCCAGCCAAGGGCTGACATGGGGGTAGGGAATGTTCGCAGGTACTGACACAGCCCAAGGGAAGTCCACAGATGTCCATCCAGTCAATCTAGAATGGCTCTTGTGCTGGGATCAGATGTGATGAAGATCTGAAAATCCTTCTCCTTCCTCTGCTTGTTGTCCTCTGCCCTAGGTGAGAACAGGGCCCCCTCTGCTTGTTCTGGGTCCGAGACCCAGAGACTTGACTCAACCAAGACATACCTTTTCTGCGTGGACCTTCAATCTCCAACACTTGGCAGTGGTGACTCCCAAACATGTGCCCACAAGCAGACACTGTTTGTCTCCCTTATAGGGTGTAAGCCTACCTCCAAATTCTGGCTGCTCTGCACAATCTGGGTACAAAACTTCCTGCAACAATGTGGTTCTGTTGTAGCATTGAGATCACATGTCCCTTTCCACCTGGGCCCCTGTGGCGTTTGCACTTCTGCCTAGCTGGGTGTCTTTCTCACTTGGATTTCCTTCCCTCTTCCAAAGACACCCGCAAGAGAGGTACCAGAGGGGCATGGAAGATTGGTGCACATGTGCCAGTGTGGGCATAGCACTTTGAGGCTCCGCCCATCCTCTCCACTTTGATCACCTGAAATAAGTGATTGAAAAGGAGTGAAGGAAGAAATATTCATTATTTATTTATTGCCTTTGGGGCCACTCCCAGTGGTGCTCAGGGCTTACTCCTGACTCTGCATTCAGATTACTCCTGCCAGACTCAGGGGATCATTTGGGATGTCTAGATTCAAACCCAGGTCAGCTGTGTCCAAGGCAAATGCCCTACCCACAATACTACAGCCCCAGCCTTGCATTTTCTTTAAAAGTATTTTGGGCCCCTATATAGAAGCTAGTTAATGTTTTCTGACAAGAATCATTCAGTAGGAATGTTCAGCCTTATTTCCATCAAAAATGATCTCGGTGGCAGTGGTTTCCCTGAGATGGCTCATTTCTGCCAAAGTCATCATTTGCAGGGAAAGTGAAGCCCTCCTACAGCAAACACAGGCCACCAGAGCAGCAGGGAGTCCTGCCAGATTCATCCTGCGTCTGCTTGTTCCCTCTGTTAGGGTTTTAGCTTTTATGTGCCATTTGCTATGATTAATTTTTGAGCCTGGCATTCTTTTAAACAAAACAGTTTCCTCTAAGTGAACTATAACTGCCTCTATTTTACACTATTTTGACTTAGACTTCATAAGTACTTTGTTCAAATAGTAAGGAGAACCTGCAAAACTTTATTTTGGGGGAGAAGTGAGCCCACCATAAATTGTTTAGGGTACCTTTCAGTGCAGAAAAATCAAACTAAGGGACCCCACATACAGAATATGAACTCCACTGTTTGTGTCCTGCCCAGACACCCACAAGTTCATCTCTGGACTGAATCCCTCTCCTCCTTATACTGTAAATCAAAATCTCCCACGTTCTCCTCCTTCCCTGCTACCTCACTCTCCCAACACTAACTTTTTTGTTTGTTTGTTTTTGGTTTTTGAGTCACACCCGGAAGCACTCAGGGGTTACTCCTGCTCCATGCTCAGAAAACGCTCCTGGCAAGCTCGGGGGACCATATGGGATGCCGGGATTTGAACCATCATCCTTCTGCATGCAAGACAAACGCCTTACCTCCATGCTATCTCTCCAACCCCGCTAACTTGTTTTCTTAAACTCACTCAGAAATGTTTTGCTGTAGTATTTTATCTGTGTCTTGATTTTTTTTCTGGATATTTTTTAGGACACAAAAGAGGAAGTTTTCTTCAGGCATGTGTGGTTCCTGTATAATATCCTCTTAATTCTTCCATAGCTTCTGTCAAGTTAGTTTTCTGTATCTGAAAACTAGTGGGGCTTTGCACAATAACCATAAACTGAAGTTCGAGTGGAAGCAGGGTAGCTATCTAGAATCACTCAAGTCTCTTGCCTGGATAAAGGTCTGGGTGTCTCATCTAATTACTGAAGGCTAATGGAAAGCTCCATAGATCATTGTCCCCACATTAATCTTTTTGACTAATCTAGCCTAGAGTATTTACTGAACCACCTTCATTTAAACATGATTCTACTAAGAGAGTATTTCATCAAATCCATAGCAGACTCAGTCGTAAGATGGATTCCTATAACTTTCCATGTTTCCACCGGCTATTTGAAATCATCTTGCAAGTTAAGGTACCTGCCTCACTATTTAATCATTTGTCCACTGTGAACATAAAGATGCCTACTTTAAAGCTGACTTGAAACCGCATCTGGATGTGTGTGGCCAGAATTTGATCTCGATAGAGGATAAAAGTCCTTTCTGTGCTGATTCATTGTGTCTATTTGACTGGAGCATGGTGCCCAGATATATGGGCAAACATTATTCTGGGTGCTTCTGTGAAGTTGTTTCTGGATAAGATTCATATTTCAGGGGCCAGAGTGATAGCGCAGTGGTAGAGCATTTGCCTTGCTTCATGGTTGACCCAGGATGAACCTTGGTTTGATCCCTGGCATACCATATGGTACCTCAGGCCAGGAGCAATTTCTGAGTGTATAGCCAAGAGTAATCCCTGAGCATCACCGGGTATGGCCAACAAACCAAACAAACAAACAAACAACAACAACAAAAAAAGATTCACATTTCATCCCAAAGAACTTTGAGTAAAGCAAAATGCTTTCCATAATGAGTGTGGACCTCATTTAGTCAGTTGCTGGGCTGGCTTTCCACACACAATTGAGAACTGCCAACATACCCACATTTTGACTTTCTGATAGCATCAGCTCATCTCTGGATCTTAGATGGTTGCCTTTCCTGCAGATGGCAGATCTGCCTATCTTCATAATCAGGCCAGACAGTTCCTTAAAATAATTCTCTTGATATAAAAGTGTGTCAAGAGTCGCTTTTATGTATATATGCTTTCTGCAGATTATCCGAATATACCCTACACTCATCATTCAGGTCTTTAGAGTAGAAGACTCTATCTAGGCTGGAAGACCTGGGAGTTTGTTGAAGATTCTAAGATCTAGAGGATGAAGAAAGAAGATGGGTTATTTAGTAGTACTGATCCATGACTGGGGATGTTGTATGGGGGAAGAAGAACTTTAAGGAGAGCTAAGGAAGAAAAACAGCCTCTTATAATACTAGCCTAGCCTAAAAAAATATGTGTTTTATGGGATATCCGTAATCAGAACAATTTGGTTACAATTAAATGTGTCAAGGCTTGATTTTTTATTTCTTTTAGATTTCATCTTGTCTTTTGGTAGGGAAAGGATTAGTTAGGTTAGGGCATCCAGGAGTAGTAAAAGCTTACTCCTAGCTCTGTGTTTAGGAGTCCCTCCTGGAAGTGCTCAGTGTAATGGCCCTAAATGCTATATTTCCACCCAGGGAAAGTGGATCTGGAGCAAGGATCGCTGCAGGAATAGTCCAAAAAAGCTGGGAGTGAAATATGGGTGGTCGAATAGCAATCTGTCTTGCCAAAGGGAGGGAGAGAGCTGCCTGGTAGGCTGCAGTTTTTATTGAGTACAGAGGCCATTCCTGGGGCAGGGAAGTAAGGACAGAAAGCCTATCCTGAGCCAGTCCCGGCCAGGTTTGCTGTGACATGCTAAGTAGGAAAATCTCTGTTTTGGGTAAAACCAAGTTGTAAACAAACACATACAAAGAATTCAGGGATGATCTTTGTTTTGGCTGTAACCAATCTGTAAGCTGTAAACCAACACTCAGGAGACTATATCCAGGGCAAAAACTTGAACAAGGTCAGTCAAGGCAAGTGCATTAATGACTGCACTAGCTCTCTGGTCCTCCATCATATATTTTTATACATAACTCCATTCAATTTTTTTCATCCTATAGGGAGATTCTTTCCGATTATAGGGTGTTGGAATCTTGCCTCTCCCTTGTTAAAGCCATTCTTATCATAGAAGTGTTGGCATGTACTGTGTACATAGTCCCAACCCTGCTTCCCACCCTTGCTTTCAATCTTGTTGCTCATACACAGCAGCAGAGCTTTCCATCTCTCACAGAACATTGCAACTATGCCCTAGTTTATGAGGAAAATGGATTTCTGCAAATGTTTGTGAAGCATACCTTTGTGAGCTGTTTTATGTTTGAAGACACATTAGCTGGTGATTAAAGAGGACTTTACAAATACCTCATTTCTTAATGCCACAAGCCATTTTGATTTGCAATGGTAACCTCTCTCTACTGTATGTTTGAGTTTCTTTCTACTTTCTGCTTAAAAGGTTTAATTATGAAAAGAATAAAAACTATTCTTAATAACACTTAATGCCTGAAAGAATTATTGTATAAATGTCTAATGGATTGCCATAAATGCAGCTATATATCTCCAATAAATGTAAAGTTGTCTAAATGAAACTGATTGACAACTTGCATAGGAAAGAATGTTGCTATGGTCTACTGTCTTAAATTTTCAGAAATAAAACACAGTGAAGGGAATCAGAATTTTTATTTTCCTTAGAGTTATAAACATTTGTATCAAAATATTTACAATAATAGTATATGAAATATCAATCTATGAAAGAAGCCAAATACAGTACTAGAACAACTCACCAAGGTAATGCAAATTACATGAGATGTAAATGTTTTAGAAACAAAGTAAAAGACAAGGGAATGCATGGTTCACTCCAGTCATCATTTAACTTTTTAACATATGATATCTCATTTGGATATATCGCTTATGTAGATATTCTTCTGCATATAAGGTGGTTTTCTAGAAATCATATGATAATTCAATGTTAACTGTTCATCAGTCTACAATTTTTACTGATAAAACTCTCCACCCCAAGCCCAGATAAATTCTTATATTCAGCATTTCCTTAACCAAAATGAACATTGAGAAATAAAAGTCCTCGTACATAAATACCAGCAATCATGGCATGACAACTCCCCCCAAAGGAAAAGAATCTAAAAGTAGGCAAGATGTCTCAAATTCTCCCTGGGGTAGATCTTCTTCAAGGATATTAAGGAAATATCTTTTCCCAATCACCCCACCCTTTAGGCAGAATTCGAGATGGCTTAACATAGGTGCTCAAAGCTAGAGCAGTGTCTGCAGCACCAGGATTAATAACACAATCCAGGTCTAGAGAAAGTTGTTCCCATGGCAGCATTTAGCTCAAATACCTTATGGCTGCAGACCTCAAGAGTTTTTGCCTGATTTATTTTTATCTTAAGGAAAATATCTACCCACCACCATCTCTGTTGTCGTGTTTTGTTTTGTTTTGTTTTTTAATTTATTTATCTCATAGGAATTTTCTTATTTTCTGGGACTCAATTCCTCTGTTTTTATAATTGAAACCCAGCATATAATAATACTTTACAATTATATAGCACCTTTCACCCACGTACTCAATGCTGAGTTTTGGTTTGTTTGTGTCTGATGAGCTTCCAGAATCCACCTGTCTCTCCTGGGATAAACAGGGTCTTTGAACAATGACCGCTCTGGTCAGGGCCAAAGCTAGAGCTGCCATGGAGCCTGGGAACCCTGCTCACCCCTGTGTGAATGACTGGACAAGCTTTCTGAAAGATTTCTGATTTAAAGGGTGAGTAACAGTCTATGTCACAAGGAACTATGCCCCCCTATCATCTATATAAGAGAGCGATGATCACACAAAGAGGACATTCTAAAAACAGAGCCCTAACTAGGACTATATACCACCCCCCATCCCCTGCATCATTTGAGTGGGGCCCTCACCACCATATTGGTCATTGGTGACTGAACAGAAGCCCCAAGAGCTAGCTGCCTTAGCTATAAGCAAGAGGTCTAGCAAAGTCCATAGCAAGAGGTCTCCAGACAAGACAGCTAGATGAGGTCTAGTCTGGGTTCTGATCTTCCACCATTCTGAAAGGAACCAATCCTAGTCTGACTAACCCATCCACTTGGCCTAATGGCCTCTACTCTTCCTTCTTTATTTTCCACCAATACCACTAAACTCAGAGTCACTTTCCACTTCTAAAGAAGCAACAGCTCGCTGGCCAAAGCCCTCCCTCTCATCCTAACTGATGTTCAGTATGAGACTAGATGGGTGGGGTAGCTTCAGGGATTTAGCAGAGTGAGTCCAAACCAAACCCACTGTTCGAACTTGTACCATGGTCTTCACCTGGTGGGGGGGAAGCAGGTCTAGGACCTGAATGTGAGGACCAGGACCTGCCCTCAGAAGTGGAACCAGCAGTGAAGCTGCTTTATAAAATAGGGCCCAGAGCAGTGCATGGAGCAGTGGACAGAGGAAGCCCACCCTAGTGGCAAGAGAAATATTCTCAGGTCACCACCTTCCTGGAACCAAGGACAGGAGCTCAGGTAGGGGACTCCTCTGGAGTGGTTTAG
>PVKC010047512.1:0-11050 GCA_004027635.1 Crocidura indochinensis | reverse complement strand
GCTCAGGTAGTTACACATGATGGGTCTGACCCTTTCCACATCTACAATCTTCTCAGTCCCTAAGTCATACTTTTAACTCTGGGTGACTCTGCCCCACCTGCTACCTGACTTCTCCCACCAGGTTCCCATGTATGAATTTGTATTTCCAATCATGCCACTCTAGGGTGACTTTCAGAAGGGTCATCATTTTCAATATTTCTTAAAATAAGTTCTCCAACAAGCCAAACTGCTTGGGATAACCTTGAGAACTTTTTATTCCAATACACTCTGGATTAAAGGGGAGAATGATAGGCTAGATCCCAGAATTAAATGGATTGAAAGGATATGGGGGAAAATAGCTCACAATTTTAGCAGGGTTTCCCTTGCTTTCCTTCAGAGCCAGATAAGATACAAAACCTGCACTGCCGGCCTCAGAACTCCACAGCCATCGCCTGTTCCTGGATTCCACCTGATTCTGACTTTGATGGGTACAGCATCGAGTGCCGGAAGATGGACACCCAAGAAGTTGAGTTTTCCAAAAAGCTGGAGAAGGAAAAATCTCTCCTCAACATCATGATGCTAGTGCCCCATAAGAGATACTTGGTGTCCATCAAAGTGCAGTCGGCTGGCATGACCAGCGAGGTGGTAGAAGACAGCACAATCACAATGATCGACCGTAAGTGTCTCTGGTGGGGTCCCCAAAAAAGCACCCTTCTCTAGCATCCCCATCACCCTCTTCACGTGTGGACAATACACTTCCCCATCACTTGGCAAGGAGAGCTTGACAGCTGCCAGGAAATGGGAATGTTTCTGTGTATAAAGTAACCTAGCAGCAAACATGTTAAATGGGGTCTGAGAGTACCTGAAAGAATATGTATTTAAATACATCACTTAGCCTGATATAGTTAGAGCAACTCTAGTGGGGCTTTTAAGCAATTTGAAGCTCCGACTTCAGGAAATCCTGCTGAGGAGCCGTCTCTTTCATCACCGTTTAATGTGTCCCTGGCATATCACTTCCTCTGCCTTTTGCCCTTCAAGAGAGGAGAAGGTGTTCCAGATTACAAGCCACACACACACACACACACACACACACACACACACACACACACACACACACATGCTACATACTTTAGCGTAGATGAGAAGAGAGAACTTCATTCCATTGGGTCCTCTATTTCACTGTTTCCCTATGAAAGTAACTTGTGACCCTTCTTGATCCTTTCTCACTGCTTCTTCCAGGCCCCCCTCCTCCACCTCTGTATATTCGTGTGAATAAAAAGGATGTGCTAATTAGCAAATCTTCTATCAACTTCACTTTCAACTGCAGCTGGTTCAGCGACACCAATGGAGCTGTGAAATACTTCACAGTGGTGGTGAGAGAGGCCGATGGTAAGTGAGAAGGCATTAGCTCCACCAGAAGGAATACAAGGGAGAGTTTTCTCAAAGGTCACTGAGGAGCCTCTATTTTGGTGGAAAAATTGTAGCATTCTTATATCTTTGCTGAATACAGAGGGAGAGGTAACAGAAAATTGCTCATGGACCATTTTTATTGACGATAAAGCCTATGAGCCTCTGGCTTTATTATTGAGTGGTTGAATATTAATATTAGCAGCACTAGAGTAATACGATAGCCATCATTGTTGAACCCTTAGTTAAGCACTATTGGAAGTCCATGGAATGATTCACTCAGTCTTCTTCACTATCATTCAATGCTGATCACTAGCTCTTTTGTTCTCCTAATAAGTTGCAATATGCTTCGACTATCTTCCCCATGCCCTGACTCCATACCTCAACTAACCACACACTCCTCAATGGCTTGTTCATCCATTCTAGAAAGTTTCAACAGTTAAAAGAGAAAAAGATGACCAAGAAGTTTGATTCTCTTTTCTGTACCTAATTTCAAGTAGGTGTTTTATTCTCTAACCTGCCAGATTATTCTATGTCTATCTAAGTGCAACTGCCTAGAGACCAAGCAAATACTAGGGTATAGTTCTAACAGTCAGTTCAAACCCTGAATGAAAGCTTTTTGAGCTGTATTATCATCAGACCCTTGTAGAAGTGTTGTCTTTGTAAACTCACACATCCAGGTGTGTATTTGCCATGAAAGTCCTTTGTGCTATTTCTCTGAAATCATATGTTTGTTTCTGGAATGACATTAATATACTTTACGTGTCTTACCTTTTTAATATTGTTGAAAGTACTGCACTGGGATATCGTAAGCACACCTTGATTATTTTATAGCCCATTGATGGACAATAGGAAATTTATAACTTGGAGTAATTTCTAAGCTAACGGGTGTTTTAGTCTCGTTGAGTATTTAATAGTCTGTAGGCTTTCACAATTTAGCTAATTATATTAAAGTTGGCTGTGCATAATTAATTAACCTCCAGATTAGATTAGCTCATATTTCCTTATACTTCTTAATTGGAGAGAAATTGATAAACTGTAGAAAGACTTCGGATTTAAGTAGGCAGCAATGGAGAAAAATGATGGGGGCTCAAGTATGTAGCTAAGTGGCTGAGTTTTGGGGATTGATCTCTAGTACCACTCACCAAAGAAAAAGAGAATGTTTTATTATAGTTATATAAAGCAGTAACAACCCCCCCCCAATTATAATCTCAAAGACAAGCTGTGTTCTCCATTATTGGTGAGTTTTCATTATTTTTGTTTGGTTTGGTTTGGGGGCCACACCCAGTGGCGCTCAAGGGTTATTTCTGGTTCTGCACTCAGAAATTACTCCTGACAAGCTTAGGACCATATTGGGATGCTGGGGACTCTAACCTCTGTCAACTGTATACAAATCAAATGCCCTATCTGCTGTGTTATGTCTCTGACCCTGGGTTTCCACTGTTGATGTCCATGGAGATGGACTATCTTCCCCTGCTGGTGCTACTGGATAACAGTCTCATAAAAATGTTATCTGTAGGGGCCAAAGTGGTGGTACAGCGGTAGGACATTTGCCTTGCATGTGGTTGACCTAGGATGGATCACGGTTCGATTCCCCAGTGTCCCATATGGTCCCTCAAGTCAGGAGTTATTTCTGAGCACATAGCCAGGCGTAACCCCTGAGCGTCACCAGGTATAGCCCAAAAAACAAGCAAAAAAAAGTCATTTGTAGCCTCCTGCAAACATGAAAATATTTCCAGGAGCCATTAGTTTTGAGCAAATTCTATTCAACAGGAATTCAGGATGCAGTAAAACCCTCACAGTACCATTCCTTGAAGTCCACAGGCTAGTGGCATCCAATCTCTATAATATTTATCTTCCTAATTATGTTTTCCTCCAGTCAACATCAAAATGAGTTTGCAGTGCCAAAACACACAAGAGTTTGGGTGGACAGGGGAAGAATTCTGGGAAGTGTTCTGCATGAAGGGTCAAATTCAAGCCAGGATTAAACAGTATTCCAGATAATAGAGCTGTACACAGAGCAATTATCAGACCTGGCGTAGCATGTGGAACATGCTTAGTGGAGCCATGGCTCTGGCCTCAGACTTGATTTGTCTTATCTGCTCCCTCTGCCCAGGTCATAGGGATTTCCTTATGAGCTCAGCTACTATGATTATTGGCAAGTTAGAGAGCTGATTGACCGAGTTGCCTCTCCTATAAGGAGTGTCCAACAATCTGGACATGTAGGGCATATAATCACTTACATTGAACTAACCCTACAAAATAACACTTTTTATTTCCTAGAAAAGGGATGGAGAATATGCATAAAATTATATATTTTATACTTTTGGAAAAAATAAGTACTAATTCCTTAGTTACATAGTTAGAAGTATTTTACAGTGACCTTCAAGATCACAGATGCTGTGTTGTGAACATAACCAGAGGTAAAAATTGAGGAAGCATTTTTTTTGCATTGTTTTTGGGGCCACACCCAGTGATGCTCAGGGATTACTCCTGGCTCTGCGCTCAGAATTTGTTCCAGACTTGGGGGACCATATGGGACACCAGGGATTGAACCATGTCCCTTCCTGGGTCAGCCGCGTGCAAGGCAAACGCACTACCGCTACATCTTCACTCCAGCCCTGAGGAAGCATTTTAGAAAGCTATTTAGAAATCATTGAAATAACAAGGAAGTTCTTCACATTGGAGTTTTTTTTTTCTCTCCAGGCATTGAGGACGTAAGGCCTGAAACACAGCACCCTTTGCCCTCCTACTTGGAGTACAGGCACAATGCCTCCATTAGCATGTATCAGACGGACTACTTTGCCAGCAAATGCACTGAAAGTCCCGAGAGCAGCACCAAGAGCTTTAATATTAAACTGGGAGCAGAAATGGAAAGCCTGGGTGGAAAGTGTGATCCGGAGGAGCAAAGATTTTGTGACGGACCACTGAAGCCACGCACTGCCTATAGGTGAGATGTATAACTTGCATTTTGCTAGAGCAGACATGCTACATTACTAAGCGTTGAGCTTTCTGGGTATCTGATGTATATGAACTTCTACAAATTAATAACCTACACTTCCATACTGCTGTACATTTTCCCGAGTCATTTGTAAAAGCTCTTTCCACTTCCGTGCACAGGTAATGCACCACGAAGGCCATCAGCATTGGGTAGGTACTCAAGTTCATTATGTGGTGAACTGAGGATTTTTAATATATTGTTCTAGCTCTCAAAACTTATTGCATGGGAATCAAATCATTTGGCGAGTTAGTGATTGGGAAAATGCCCATATAGGAATATTAAGTTTAGGTAGATGGACGAAAATATGGGAGTATATCTTTCATTTTCGGGAAGGACTGGCACTACACTTAGTTATTTCCCTTCCAAGACATAAAAAAGATGAAAGAGCTCTTTGGTCTAGATAGATTTTTGAAGAAAAACACCCTGGAAATAATCAGAGATCCTCTCCTCCCAGGAAGATGGCAAAGAGCAATTGGTTGGTTTGACTCCAGAAATACTTTCTTGATCAGCAGTTCCTTCCAGCATAGAAATTTGCATGTTTGTGTTCTGCACTATGGTCCCCCGCACAGAACAGAAATTGAGGGATTCCTAAAATGGAGTTAAATAACTAAGTAAATAATCTATACCAAGTGCTCTATCTAGGCATTTAGAGAGGGTATTATATATAAGAATATATGTATTAGATAGCTATAAAATACAGGCATCCTAGAGTAGTACTTTTGTAAAAAAAATGGACTTTCTGTGTTGGTTGTCAACAGTCAGTCAGGTTCATTTAGGTTGGCTAGTGCCTCAGTGTTAATGTGAATCATCTTAAATGTTAATGTGAATCATCTCTTTGTGTCCCAGAAGAAACATGGCTGACCCAGGACGAGCCAGGGTTCGATCCCCAGCGTCCCATATGCCCTTATGGTCCACTGAGCCAGGAGCAATTTCTGAGCGCATAGCTAGGAGTAATCCCTGAGTATCACCGGGTGTGGCCCAAAAACAAAGAGAGAGAGAGAGAGAGAGAGAGAGAGAGAGACAGAGACAGAGACAGAGACAGAGACAGACAGAGACAGAGACGGAGAAAGAACATTTTTATCATACACAAAGGCAAGGTAATGGTTTTCCTAAAGCAAAGAACTCACATGGGGTAGGAACTCTGCACAAACCCTACTGTGCCCAGGACACCTCTCAAACACGCTGTTGCCACCCCAGCAAAGGTAGGCACTTCTCAATACAGAAATTTGTCTGTAAGGTTTACTTCAAGAGGAGACCATGAAGGAGGTGAGAGCTTAGAACAAACAAGCAATAAATGTAAGTGAGATAAGAACTTGGGACCCCTCTACTTCTGCGAGATTCAAGAGAAGTCTCAGAAATTCCATCAGTAGGACTCAAGGAGAGCCAAACAAAAGTTGCCCAAGAGCTATTTTTAATTTGTGACTTGGAGAGTGATGCTGGTTTCATTTGTTTGTTATTTGTTGGTTTGTCGTAAGAGGAAAGAAAAAAAGCCTTACTCCAATTGACACAGAAAGCCCCTACATTTATTTATTTTCCAGCCCTGCCCTGAAGTGGCAATATAGCCTAAACTTCACTTTTCTCATCTGCAGGATATATAGAGTTGTCCTGAGAAGTAGTGGAGGAGACAGATAAAATCCAGTCATCTTTCTAGATCAAGGTCTCCGGGGGAGCAGGGGGAGCAATAGTATAGCAGGTAGGGCATTTATTTGCCTTGCATGCAGCTGACCTGAATTCAATCCCCAGCATCCCATATAGTCCCCCAGCCCACAAGGATGGATTCCTGAGTGCAGAGCTAGGAGTAACACTGGAGCAGCACAGTGTGACACCCTTCCTCCCAGTAAAAGGTCTCCCCAGGGGTTTCAAGCCAATTCTAGGAACATATAAGGACTAAAGATCAGGCACCCAAAGCTTTGATGCAGGGGTCCTCAAACTTTTTAAACAGGGGGCCAGTTCACTGTCCCTCAGATCGTTGGAGGCCGGACTATAGTAAAAACAAAAACTACGAACAAATTCCTATGAACCTGCATATATCTTATTTTGAAGTGAAGAAACAAAATGGGAACAAATATAGTATGTGGCCCACGGGCCGTAGTTTGAGGACCACTGCATGTCTCCCTCCTGCAGACTTACCAGCTGTGTCTCCCATTTCCCACAGTACCTTTTGTCCTCTTGCTTCTAATTTCCCAGAATTCCCTGAAATGTGACACTTACATATTTTTTTCACTTGCTCTGAGCTGCCTTTTTTCCCTCCAGCTGGTGGATTTATTTTTTTTTTTCTAACAAAAGTCAACTCAACTTACCCCACATTGCCCGTCAGCCTCTGGTTGGGACTTGGGTACTTGCACAGTTTCATATCCATAAGTTTCATCTTGTGAGTTTCCCCTGGATTTTAACCCTTGTTTTCATTCTTGATTCTCTTTGCTAGACTGAGATCAGACAGACGACATAGCCTTATAAAGGAGGCAGCCCTGATGTTGGTTCTAAGACAATATGGCAAGTTCCCAGCACAAAAGGAGTTCTCATTAGATATTTCTGAACAAGAAGGGAAGGAGCCAAGATGCTCTATGAAAGTTACACATTCTTATTATAGCTTAATCAAATCATGCCGTGCATATTTGTTTTCTAGAACACAGCTTTCCTATATCTCTCCACTTGGCTCAGTGATGTGAAAAGCATGCCAAGATGAGAACATTCAATAAGAGGGGGTCCAGCCTTTCAAAGCATATGGGAATACCACATGTGAAGGACACTGGTGTGGTGGCTGCTAAACCCTGGCCCACTGTGCCCACAATTCTACCTGGCTCAAGGCAAGAATCTTCACAGCGACCCTCAATGCAGTCAGACCTCTTTTTTTTCTTCTCCAGGGACAATAAATAGGAAAGGGAAAATTAGGACTCTAAAGAAAGGGAACTGCTTGGTTTTGCTGATATCTCTGTTTATTATGCCAACGAATATAAAACATTCCCGCTGGAAGTTGGGGTTGTCTTATCTGGGTGTCTAATTAGTGTTCCATAGGGGAGAGGAAGGGCAGGCCACATTGGGTGAGAGGCACGTTGGGGGTTAGAAAAGTGCTGAACTGGTTTTGTTTCTACTCTAAATAGAAAAGCAATGTGACCACAATCAGGTAGTCAGCTTCTCTTGACCTCCTTTTTCTGAAAGGAGAGATGGAACCCCGTGATCGCTAATGCTGTGCTATAGAGTTCAGGTTCTGAAAATATTAAGAGCTAAAAAAATATGACTATCAATTATTTATCTGTTTATTAAAATAATCCTACTCAGAAGAGTCTATTTATCGTGCTGATAATAAACTCAATACATGTGCTTCCTCTATGAAAAGCTCAGGGCCAAGTGCTATGAGAAATAAAAAAGAGAAACAAAGATAAAGTCTATCTTCAGTAGTTTGAATTATGCATCTGTATAAGAGGAATAGATGTGTGGGAGGCTATAAACAAACAACTACTGTGAAAGTTCTAAAGGCTTTTTGGGAGCGAGATTCTTTCAGCTGGGTATTCAAAAGTAGGAAGGTCTTGACAGGATGTTACAGGTACAGAAGAAGAAATTCAAGGTAAAGAGAACAGCCCTCCAAGAATTCATCTTGGCCAAAGATATAGAGAGTTATAGTATAGTATGTAGAGTGCTTGAGTGCTTGCCTTGCATGTGGCCAACCGGGGTTCGAGTCCCGGCACCCCATAAGGTCTCCTGAGCATGCCAGAAATAATTTCTTGGTACAAAGCCAGAAGTAACCCAGGCTCTTGGGTGTGGCCCAACCAATAAATAAACAAACCAAAAAATTCCATCTTATTCACTTTCCCCAGATTGGCTCTCTAATTCTGTGATGCCATTGTTCTCTCAGATAACCTGAGCTCTGTTCTCAGAACCATCCTAATTTCTTCCTACTTCTCTGGGTCCTCCCAGCCCTTCCTCCTGGTGTTCTTTTCACTGTAAGTCCCTAGATGTTTGTGTAAAAGTTTTTTATCCAGGGAGCCCTTGTGACTATAGTGAAGAAAACAGTTCCATGCACCTGTTCCCCATGGCTTCCCATCCTTCTTCGTCTGCTCTTTTTTGTTTTCATGGTGCATGTTGTCATGAGGCATATAACATCTGTATATTTAATTACTAGCTTTCTACATGAAAGAAGGTAGCCTTGATTTTGTCCTTAGAGTATCCTCAGCTCCTGGGAGAGAAACTCCTGCAAAAGAAAATTCAAAATTATCTAAGAAGGAGCTGAGGGGATGAGTCAAGGCAAGGGAGTAAAAAGTGTGTGTGTGTGTGTGTGTGTGTGTGCATGTGTGTGCATGTGTGTGTGTGTGTCCAAGTTTGATCCCTGGCAAACCTTGGCCTCAGAGCACAGCCTAGTGTTGTCCCCACACACAATCTGGTTAAACCGTGAGGCCCTTACTGGAAAAATCACCCAAAGTTACACCTCTGGTACCTCTGCAGATGCTCCAATTCTTTATAGATATATAAAAATATTGAATATGGGGCTAGGCGGTGGCGCTGGAGGTAAAGTGCCTGCTTTGCCTGCGCTAGCCTAGGACGGACCTCGGTTCGATCCCCCGGTTCCCATATGGTCCCCCAAGCCAGGAGCGACTTCTGAGTGCATAGCCATGAGTAACCCCTGAGCGTCACTGGGTGTGGCCCAAAAACAAAAACAAAAACAAAAGAAAAAAAATATTGAATATATATGTGTTCAAAACCAATGAACTCTAGTCTAACTTCCTAATTTATATCTAACTCTAAATATATATATATATATATTGTTAAGGTGTCTATCATATTTCTCCTTGAAAACATTTTTCAATCAGCCTTTCTATGGTTAGCTACTAATTTACTCTGAAATAAATTGGTTTTCTTTTCAGAATCAGCATTCGAGCCTTTACCCAGCTGTTTGATGAAGATCTGAAGGAATTCACAAAACCTCTCTATTCAGACACATTTTTCTCTTTGCCGATCACCACTGAGGCAGGTAAGCTGCCTTTTCATCTACCCAAAAGGACTGCCAACCTCTGCACCACCCACCAGAGCCTCCAGTGGCTGAGCTGGGGATATTGTTTTCACTCGGAGTTCAATCTTTACATAATCATAAATTTTATGAGTTCAAGGGAATGCATAACTTCTGTGGAGAAGAAAAGAAAGGGCTGCATCTAGAGGGAAAATGGTGGCAATGCCAGATATTTTTCCCATTGTAAATGATTTTTTAAAATAGTGGGTGAAAATAGTCACATAAAGAGCCTTACAGAGGGGAAAATATATAGGTAGGTACAAAAACCTTTCAGTCAGAAAGTGAAAATAAATGTGCAGAGAGACCGAAAAGACTATCTAAAAGTAAAAATATCAGGCTATTAACAATATCTCAAAATAGTAGGATTACAGGTAATTTCCCTCCATTTTACTGACATATTTAAAAATATAATAAATGTTTACTTAGGTGCTAGGGATGTAGCACAGTGGTCAAGCATTTGCCTCGCATGAATGATACCCTGCTCCCATTCTGAGCAACGCAGAACAGAAAAAAAATTACAATATTTCCCATCTCATCACTCTGCAGTCCCTGGTAACCAAGACAATAGACAAAACACAAAAAAGTTAACTTAAAAGGCTTTTTCTGCCTGGAGTACAGGTGTGGGTGGGGTGGGAGGGAGGGAGGGGGACTTGGGACATTGGTGGTGGGAATGTTGCACTGGTGAAGGGGGTGTTCTTCACATGACCGAAACCTAATCACAATCACATATGTAATCAAAACGTTTAAATAAAAAAAATAGAAAAAAAAGTTAAAAAAAACAACAAAAAAAGGCTTTTTACATAAGTTTATACAATAAACTTCTCTAATGTGTTAGGAAGAAAGGCTGAGAAATAGCAATTAATTGTCACTGCTTACTTTCTTCCTGGAGGCGATTTTAAGCATCAGATATAGAACATTTTTGTTTCTTTGGGGGGTTGGAAGTGTGGGAGGCAGTGGGTACCACACACAGTGGAACTCAAGGATATTTGTAGTGTCAAATATCAAACCAGGGTTGGTCACAGGCAAGGCAGGCACCTTATCCTTTAGTCTGTCTTCAGTCCTGCACAAAGTACATGATATCAATCCTCACTGCCCCCTGTAAGACAAAAAAAATTATCAATCTCCTTTTAAGAATAAAGGCTTGAGCTATCAGGAACGTAAATTACCTAGCCAAGATATTAGAGTGGGAATTTTGGCACTTTTCATCAGAACCCCTACTTCACCTTTGGAGCACTCTTCCTTGCATATTTCCATCGTGCTGAGAATAGCAGCATTTTTCAGAAAAATTTTTTTGGCCCTTGACACCATTGTCTTCTCCAGCCTTTCTTTCCTGGTAGCCCAGTGCTCTACAATGCTTGGCCTAGCTCAGGAAGTTCTTCTATACAGCTAAAATAGTCTTGCATGCTGCATGACAAAAGATGACTCAGCTTCATAAACACTCCCTTCTATTGATGCCAAATATAGGGACAATCTCCCACTTTTGGAACCAAAAAGAAATCAGAACACAATTAAGAGAACTGAGATGTTCGCTTATAATTTAATATTAATTAGGGGTTTTGTAAACATCCTTCCTTCCTACTTGAAATATTATTATGCAACAGAAATTTAAGTATTCCATTAAAGCAAGATAGCAAATATATATACACTATATTAAAAGAATA
>PVKC010047511.1:0-11058 GCA_004027635.1 Crocidura indochinensis | reverse complement strand
TGTTGCCTACTAAGGTGTCAAGCCTCTCCCAGGCCAGCCACATCCCTACAGCTGCTTTTGCCACTTTGACACTTTTTGCTCCATCCTGACAGTTTTCTGCCACAACATACCTCTCCAACCTCAGTTTTCTGCTTGTCCTAGAGCTTGGTTTCTGGGGAGCCCAGGGTGTGCTCTGGTTCAGGAGTTCTTTCTCTGTGAGAGCCTATCCCAAGCTGTGTATGGCTGACCCCACCCCTTGCTGGGGACTTTGTTTCTAAATGCACCGGCCCTGGCCTGGGAACACTGTAAAGAGAGTTCCTGGATCCTCTCACAGGATGTTTGTAGTCAGATATATGGATTACTCTCTGATAAAAGCCTAAACGCTGAGCTGAGTATACGGATATTTCAGCTGAAAGAGAATCAGAGCTGGGGTTGACAGCACAGAAGGGAGAGCTCTTGCCTTGCACATGGCTAACCGGGTTTAATCCCTAGCTCCCTAGCATTCTATATACTCCCCTGAACCCTGCCTGGAGATAGATCCCTGAGCACAGAGGTAGGACAGATCCCTGAGCACTGCAAGTGTGTTCCAAAAACAAAACTGAAAAGGGAAAAAAACTGTTGCTGTTTCTTTATTGTTTTGTTTAGTTTTGGGGTCCCAACCCACATCCATTCCTACCACCACCAGAACATTCCAGAAGGTGGTGCCTGGGCTCAGAGACAGTGACCACAGGATAGAAGTTCCAGTGAAGACAAGGCAGGAATTTAATTTAGGGAATAGGTAAGGGGGAGAGAGAGTAACACACTGGGGAGTGTTGAGGAGGGATGGAGACAGGGCACCAACCAGGCCTTGGAGCTAGGCTGCAAGGTGGCCATGGGGTACAGTCTCCTGGGAGGGGGGCACAGTGTATTCCCCCTTCTACGCCCTCCTCATTCCCATAATTCTTGGCTTTCTGGACATTGTCTCCATCATAAGGTGAGCAATAGACAGTGAACAGTGACAGTGACAGACAGACCTGGGTTGCTCCAAGCTCAGGTCTAGCCAGGATGGGCAATTTTGAGAGTAGAGTCAGTGGGCTCAGGAGATGCAAGAGCACTGGGCTGGGCAGGACTAAGTGGCATAAGAGTTTTTATTCTTCCCCTAACTAGGGCAGTGGCAGGGGCCAGGTCCAAGACTGTCTCGAGGTTCATCCTCTTTCTGCTTATCTCACCTGTGTCTCTCCTACTCCCAATTGTGTCCAGTCTTCTCTCTGGCCTGCATGTATGCCTGGACTTCCCTACCCTGGTCTGTTCCCCCACACCAACTCTGCACCCTCTTGTCTTGTCTGTGCAGGTCCTACACCTTGAGAAGGAAGAGGAAGTAACGTCAATTTTCCCCAACACTTCCCTCTACCTGACCAGTAGTTATTGGGGAGAAACCCCAGTAGGGTTGGACTCATGGCAGCACCAAGTGATGGGAGCACTCCAAAGGTCTGCATGTTGAGGGGGTGGGATATATTCCTACTGGGGTGGCATGGGGTGAAGGGCGGGATCCTGGAGGCCAGGTGTGCCAGTGAGTTTCAGGCGTACTGGCAAAGGACAAGGCAGTCAGATCCCAGCCTCCAGCTCACTCTCCAATGACACTGTGAATACTAGGTGACCAGCACATCTGCTGAGTGGAGTCTGGGGCGCGGGGGTTGCTGGCACTTGGGCTGTACACGCCGCCCTGCCTGTCCTATCCCCCACATGAACCGATCAGACTGGCCTAGCTGCAGCCCAGAGGCAGGAACCCTCATTAGCCACAGAGAAACAAGAGACTGACCCAGAAGCGAATGCTGGCCTCTGCACACACCCACCTGGGCCCCAGCAGCCTGGGAAGACACCTCACCACCACCACCAACCCTGCATCATCTTCCAGCAGTGTCCTGCACACTTCTGGTCTAGTGGAGGGCAAGGGCAGGGGTGCTCAGACTCGCTGATATCCTCCTGGCACACATCCCAAGGAGGGGCACAGGAAAATCCACAGTCCACTTGCTGTAGAACTGGGGGCCAAGTAAGCCAAGAATATGAGCATTGAGACTCAGGACAGCTGGGCTGGCACCCCCTTATGCGCAAATATATGATGTGCAAACAGAGACACACACATGCAGACACACACATGCACATTCACCCATAGATACACACAGCTACGAAGCTGACACAGGATAGACCTGGACTTTCCTTCAAGCCTCTGGGGGAAAAAATGGAACATACCACCCCACCAGGCTGCCCGAGCACTTGAACCCCTGAGATCAGCACCCCATTGCCAGCACCCAATACCCGCATAACTCCTAAGGCACCTAAGGTACCTGCTCATTGCCAGCCAGGTTACCCTAGATTCCCAGAACTTGCATGCTCTGGGGAAGGGGAATGGCAGCTCCCCCACATATCAAGGCCCTTCAGCCTGTGGTCTGGATACCTGAACGTGAGTGTACGTGCTGATGCATGACAGAAGGGACCTTCTAGGGCTGGAGAGATAGGACAGCAGGTAGAGTGCTTCCTTCCTGAGGCAACATTCTCTGCACCCTGTATCCATTAGGTGCCCCCAAGCACTGGCCAGGAGTGATCCCAGAATCAGAGTCAGGGGTAATCCCTGAGAATCACCGGGTGTGGCCCAACAACCACCACCACTATAACAGCACCCATCTTCTTGTGGCGCTTCCTGCCCTTCTTCCAGTCCCCAGTAGTCCCCAGGGGCAGGATATGTTGGGAGAAGCAGGGAGGAAGGAGAACGAGATAAGGGAGGTCGAGAAAGAGGGCCAGGGTGAGGGTGGAAATGGAGGTGAAGTGAGGGTGAGGGGAGGAGGAAGAGGAGGGAGAGTAGGAAGAACAGGGGGAGGAAGGGTAAGACCAGACCCGTTGAAGCAGGGGAGGGGCCGCAGAAGATCACGTGGTCCGATGGGCGCGGACTGCGAGGCACTGTCACGATCACGTGACCGTGGGTGGCCCCCGGAGGTCACGTGACTCGCAGGCTCGCTACTTAGGTGGTTCGGGCCGGGCCGCAGCGGCTTCGGCGTGGATCAGGCCCAGTTCTGCTGAGTTCGGTGAGTGGCCGGCCTGGGTGGCGGGCGCTATCGGAACCCGGGGCCTGCTCGGGGCCGCTCCCCGGCCCTGGGATAGGACTCGCCCTGCAAGACCCGAGTCGAGGCCTCCCGGCTGCCCCGGCCCGGCCCTTGGTTCCCGGAGGCACCTTTGCCCCGGCTGGGGCTCCTAGTGGCCCAGATCGGCGGAGGGGCCGGAGCTGCGGGGCGCTGCACTCTGCCCTCTCCGGTTCCCGCGGGCCTGGCCCTTGTCCGGGCAGACCGAGTAGCACCCGCCCGGGCTCCGGCCCCAGCTTTTTCTGGACAGCGCGGAGCTGGCCGGGCCGGGCCGGGCCGGGCCGTGCTGATGGCACCAGAGAACAGATTGATTGCCTTGAGGGCGGCAGGAGTCCCTGTCCTCGGAGAGGGGGGACCCTGGGCCTTTTTTGGGGGGAGCAAGTGCGCGCCATATCAGCCAGCCGCCTTTGAGAACTGGAGTGAGGAAAGTTCCAGAAGCGAGCGAGGTGGGGCTGTGCAAAGGCAGGGATGGCCTCCTTTCCCTCCGTAGTCTCGGGGCACGGTGCCGGCCTCAGGAATTCGGGGCACGGTGCCGACCTCAGGAATTCTGGGGGTACAGGACCTGTTAGGGGATTTGGGTGGGGCACTTTCCTCACTCTTGCGGCTGCGGGGCGGATTTCCTTTCTGCACCCCCAGACCCTTGAGGGGTTGGTGAGCTGCGGGGGAAGGCCCTAGCAGACGGGAGTGATAAAGTGCTTTGAGAGCTTTTTGCTTGGTCTATCTGTTTTTGGTTTTGAGGCCACACCCGGCCGTGCTCAGGGTTTGATCTTGGCTCTTGGGCTCAAGAATGCCTCCTGGTGGTGCCACCAGGTGGGGCACCGTATGGGATACTGGGGATCAAACCTGGGACTGCTGCCCCATGCAAGACAAACACCCTCTGCTGTGCTGTGGCTCTGGTCCTACCTTTAATACTTTATAAGCGCTTCTGAGCTGCAGGGCTGTAATTATTCCCTCAGAAGATGGGGTTCCCATGGTCAAGACCTGGCGCCTCTCTGGCTGCGAGAGTCTGGGTTGCAGCTCCTGTTTCTCTGGGCCCCACAAAGTTCTCAGGGCATTTGAAGGAGCTGACTGTGGTTTTCCTGGGCCTGGGCCGGCTGAACCTTGCAGGGCCCCTGACCTCGTTCCAGTGGGACTCGATGTGAGGCAGGGGTGGCATGATTGGATCACTGCTCAGAGGCAGGGTTGTCCTGGTACATCCGTCCCTGGCATGTCCCCTTCCTGCTTGGGGCTCCGTGGTAGGGACACCCTCAGCGCAGGCCCTTCAGGATGCCCCTGGAAAGCAGAGGCCTTGTGAGTCTCTGTGGGCCAGAGATAAGCTGGGTTTGTTGGAGATGGGCATGCTGAAGGAGCTAGATAAGCAGGAACAGAGTCCCGGTGAGAACTTGGAAAAGTTCTGCTCAGGGGCCTGGCTGATCTCGTGCCTGGATCACCTGGTCTGTATGTGTCCACACAGTCACTGTCACAGTCACATGTCTTGGACTTTGCGAAAGCCCTGGGGGGAGGGGGCGGTACCGGGCATGGGGGAGCTAGGAGGCTTGGCTCAGCGACTCAGCAAGAGGCTGGGTCTCCTCCAGGCGGGGGGCCAGGAAAGAGCAGCTGCCAGCTAAGGAAGGTGCCAGCTAGGCCAGAGCCAGCAAGGGTGAATGGCCTCAGGAACTTCCTCAGCGGAGTAGACCAATCCTGCACAGCCCATGAGAGCTGGGCCAAGTGCATGGACTCGGGGGCCACCTGGAGGGATGCAGGCACCCAGATGGGAGACCCTGAGCAAGGTCTTCTAGAACTCTGCCGTAGTGGCCCAGTGCCTTCGTCTCCCTGCGCCCAGTTCCAGCCATGAGTCAAAGTCCCAGTCTGGCACCTGCATCCTTGCAGGTTCGACAGGAACTGCAGGGGCAGGCAGCCTCTGTTGGGTAGGCATTGAGTCGGAGTACCAGGCTTTCTCTGTGGGGGGTGAAGGGGGCTCTTGTCAATGCAAGCTGCATTGGGTGAGGGGCCCAGGTTGGTAACCGTGAGGCAACTTGGGGTGCTGAGGCTCAGAGAACTGCCCCCAAGATAGAAGAAGAGTGAGGTATCCAGCTTCTCCATCCTAGTCTATTTCCTTTTTTGGGGGGGGGGTTGGTTTTTGGGCCACACCCAGTGACGCTCAGGGGTCACTCCTGGCTATGCGCTCAGAAGTCACTCCTGGCTTGGGGGACCATATGGGACACCAGGGGATCGAACCGAGGTCCGTCCAAGGCTAGCGCAGACAAGGCAGGCACCTTACTTCTACCTCTAGCGCCACTGCCCGGCCCCCCTAGTTTATTTCTTTATTTCTTTTTTTTTTTGGTTTTTGGTTTTTGGGCCACGCCTGTCGGTGCTCAGGGGTTACTCCTGGCTGTCTGCTCAGAAATAGCTCCTGGCAGGTCCGGGGGACCATATGAGACATCGGGATTCAAACCAACCACCTTTGATCCTGGATCGGCTGCTTGCAAGGCAAACGCCGCTGTGTTATCTCTCTGGGCCCTGTCCTAGTCTATTTCTATGTGTACTTTTGGTGCCTAGGTCACTTAAGAGTCTCTCAGGGGATCTTGTACTTATCTTGAAGCACCCTCAGCCCTGTGCCATCCTCTGTCTTGTGTCTTAAGGTTCAAGGATCTGGCCTCTATAGAATCTCAGTGGCCACATCCTGGAGCTCTGGGATCCAGACAGGCAAGGCGAGGCACAGCCCTGCCTACTGCCCTCACCACCCTCTCTGAGGGAAAGTGTTTGGCTTGAGGCCCCTTGATATCCCTTCTAGAACCTTCTATAGAGCCTCCAAGGTGTGGCTGTCAAATGAAGAAAGAGATGGGGGAGAGGGGGAGGTTTCCAAGCTTCCACCAGAGATGTGCTGGGTGCAGAGCTGTACATGTGGCCCTGGTCTACCCAGACTGCAGTCACTTTGCCCAGCCACTCCCACAGCCCTGGGATCTGCAAGACCCCTAACTCCTTTTAGCCTGCTCTGGTCTGCCCAATGCTGGTCTGTCACTGTCCTTGCAGGCCCGATGGGACTCGGGGAACTGGCAAGAGTTCGATGGCATGACCAGGAGGAAGTGCCCTGCTCTTGGCCTTGTCATTTCTCAGGACCCCTTCATGGGACCCCAAGTAGAATTGCAGTTGATCATGCATGGGGAAACTGAGCCCAGAGCTGGAAGAGGAAAGGCGGGAGGGACCTCAATCAGGTGTGGGTGTGCGGGCTGAGGCTCCCACAGGACTCGCCCTACCATGGCTGTGGGTATGGAGAACCATCTGGAAGGTGTGAAGGGCCTAGTTCTGCCACCGTCACTCCCGATCCTCCCTACACTGGGTTGCTATGGTGGCGCCCACTCCTCTCAGGAGCGATGATTTCCATGTCACCTGGGGCACCACAAGATGGACTCTGGGTGTGGTGCTGCCCCATCCTCTCTGAAAAAGGGAGATGGGAAAATCAGCAGGAGGCAGGTTTACATCTATCATCAGCACTCTCTCTGCCTGTACCTACCAGGGAATGTGGTATGTGGAGCCCAAGGGTGGCCGGAGAGCACAATGGGCCTCCTCGGGTATCAGTGCAATGAGGGGCCAGAGGGACAGCACAGTGGTGAAGGCCCTGGTTCCATCCCTGGCACATGTAGTTCCCTAGTATGGTCAGTTGTGGCCCTACCCTCACCCCCCAAAACCCCACCTCTATGGAGTGACAGTGTCTGGGGCTCCCCAAGAGGGAGCAGAGTCAGGGGCAGTAGCTGTGTGTGGCTTGCCCTAGGCTGCGTCCTCTATGAGCCACTCAGTCCCCTCAGTCCCCTGGGGGTGAAGGTGCTGTTACCAGGCCCCAAGCTCCGGGACACTAATCTTGGAGCCCCTTGGCTGCCTGGGTCTTTCCTGGTACTCATGTCTCAATTCTGCCATTCCAGTTCCTGTTTTCCTTGGGGACTCTCCTGCCTGTGACTCTGGGATAGAGGAGGGTTCTGGGGTGTCCCTGGTGCTCACCCAGCCTTGTATTTACTTCCTGCTGTTTCTCCTGCGGTCTCGCCCAGCAGTTGCTTCCCCAACCTTGCCCCATCCTACATCTCCACTTATTTCTGAGCTTCTTTCTGCCTATCCTGTCCCATCCCAAGCCTTTATTTGGCCTGGGCCCCCTTAACCTCTCAGGGGTTACTCCTGGCTCTCTGCTCAGGAATTACTCCTGGAGGGCTTGGGGGATCCCTAAAAGGGATCGAACCCTGGTCAGCCACATGCAAGGCAATTGCCCTCCTCTCTTTACTGTGGCTCCAACCCTTCATCTAAGATTTTTTTTTGTTTTGTTTTGGTTTTTTTTTGGGGGGGGGCCACACCCAGTGACGCTCAGGGGTTACTCCTGGCTATGTGCTCAGAAGTCGCTCCTGGCAGGCACGTTGGACCATATTGGGAACCAGGGGATCGAACCTCGGTCCGTCCTAGGTTAGCGCAGGCAAGGCAGGCACCTTATCTCCAGCACCACCGCCCGGCCCCCTGTTTTGGGTTTTTTGAGTCACACCCTGCAGCACTCAGAAGTTATTCCTAGCTCCATGCTCAGAAATCACTCCTGGCAGGCTCAGGGGACCATATGGGATGCCGGGATTCGAACCAATGACCTGCATGAAAGGGAAACACTTTACCTCCATGCTATCTCTCCGGCCCCTAATCCAAGATTTTTGACTACTTGCTTGACTGATGATAGGGATGGACACGTGTGTCCTGTGTCCCTCACTGAGGGACCACAGTGAGGTCAGGTGGGGATCCCAGGTCCCCTCTAGGGCACAGTGGGGGTGTTCTAAGCACAGTTCCTGGGACATCAGTGAGGCCCAGAGAAACCAGCTGAGGGTTCTCTACCGCCTGCCCAATGGAAGCATGCCCCAACTGTCTGCAAGGGCTTTGAGCGGCCAAGCTGATTAGCTCTCGGTCCTAGGAATCAGAACCTACTTCACCATGTGGCGGCTGCTGGCCGTGCTGAGCTGTGCAGTACTGGGGGTGCAGGCCACCCTGAGCTTCCAGCCACTGTCAGATGAGCTGGTCAACTACGTGAACAAGCAGAATACCACATGGCAGGTATGTGCTGGGGACTGGCTCAGGGATGCAAATTGGGGGGCCAGTTGGCAGCTGCAGCCTGGCCCAGGGACATTGCAGCAGTGGCACTGCCCGGACATGGGTACTGGGGTGCAGGCTCGTCACTGCAGCCTCAGAGCCCATCCTGGAACCTGGGACCTAGGCATGAGTCAGCCAAAGTCAGAAGTCCAATAGAAGTGACCCAGACCACGGTGGCCTTGGGGCCAGGACTGACACAGCATCTCTCACAGGCGGGACACAACTTCCCCAACGTGCACATAAGCTACGTGAAGAAGCTGTGCGGCACCTTCCTGGGAGGGCCCAAGTTGCCCCTGAAGTGAGTGTCCAGGGAGGGAGTAACCGAATGGTGACTGGGACATGGGAAGCAGATTCTGTGCTCGCTTCGTTCTTAGAAACCGCCCTGCGGTGGACAAAGGGACTTTTGTAGAGTGAATCAGAGTCTGGCTTGACACCTCCAGGGCCCTTCCCCTCACTGCTGCCCCCACACCCAACTCTACCATCTGGGTCCCCCACCCACCTTGCCTCCTGCCCCCAGGATGCAGCTCTCTGAGCCCATCTCACTGCCTGAGAACTTCGACGCCCGCGAGCAGTGGCCCAACTGCCCGACCATCAAGCAGATCCGTGACCAGGGCTCATGCGGCTCGTGCTGGGTGAGGCCCAGGGGGAGGTGGCAAGGGCCAGTGTCCAGGCAGCACTGCAGAAAGTGGGGACCTTTCCCTTACTGCTTTCGTCTGGGGACCTTGCCCTTACCGCTCTGTCTTCACAGGCATTTGGGGCAGCAGAGGCCATGTCAGACCGCTCCTGCATCCACAGCCAGGGCAAGGTGAATATCGAGGTGTCAGCCGAGGACCTGCTCACCTGCTGCGGCCTTCAGTGCGGAGAGGGGTGAGTGGCCCCTCTGCCTGTCCCTGGCTGTCCCTGGCCCCCACATCCCCTCGTGCCTGCTACAGGCTGAATTCCGTCTGTCCCTACCCATAGCTGTAATGGGGGATTCCCATCTGGAGCGTGGAACTTCTGGACAAAGGCAGGGCTGGTGTCAGGGGGTGTGTACGACTCCCACATAGGTGAGTAGCCCCAGCTGGTGCTGGGGAGGGATGAGGTGGGGATGGCCAGGCCTCTCTGTCCAGTTGTCTGCCCCTCCCCTCCCCTCAGTTAGGACTAATCCCACCTCTCCGCCTTCAGGCTGCAGGCCCTACTCCATCCCACCCTGTGAACATCACGTGAATGGCTCCCGGCCACCCTGCACAGGAGAGGGGGGAGGAACCCCCAAGTGCAGCAAGAAGTGTGAGGCCGGTTATGGCACTACCTACAAGGCCGACAAGCACTTTGGTAAGACCCCGGCTGGTAGGCAAGAGTGCCTCGGGAACCCTGTGTGTGCATGTGTGAGTGTGTGACCTGTGTATGTGTGTGAGTGCATGACCTGGTTTTTGCTTTTTGTTTTTTTTGTTTTGTTTTGTTTTGTTTTTCCTTTGTTTTTTTTTTGGGTCACACCCGGCCATGCTCAAGGGTTACTCCTGGCTCTATGCTCAGATATTGCTCCTGGCAGGCTCAGGGGACAATATGGGATGCCGGTATTTGAACCAATGACCTTCTGCATGAAAGGCAAATGCCTTACCTCCATGCTATCTCTCCAGCCCTGAGTGCATGGCTTGTATGTGTGTGCGTAACCTGTGTATGTGTTTATGTGTGCATATGTGGCCTGTGTACATGTGTGTGTGCAGCCAATGCATACTCACACATGCAGCTTTACACCACCTTGGCTGTGTGCTAATGCCTCTCCCACCCCATCTCTGCCCCCCAGGCTGCAGCTCCTACAGTGTGTCCAGCAACGAGGAAGAGATCAAGGCTGAGATCTATAAGAATGGCCCTGTGGAAGCTGCCTTCTCAGTCTACGCTGACTTCCTCATGTACAAGTCAGGTGAATGTCTGCTGTCTGCCCACGGGCCCTTGTACACCAGGAGGGGTGTCACTCCCTCCTCCTGCTCTGCCTGACCCTGGGTGAGGGAGCAGGAGCCCAGACTGTGGGCTCTCTACTGAGAGCTGCTGGGACCTCTTCCCATCCCCAGCTCTGCACCCTGCCCCCCTCCTATGACTTCCATCTGCTTCAGCCAGGCTGAAGGCCTGAGCTTTGCACTCTGAGTAGCAGCTGAACAAGCCGAGAAAGGGCCTAGACTAGCAGTGTGTGTGAGGCAGAGCCAAGAGGACCTCCATGGCCTGGTAAAGCAGGAACCAGCATTCTGCAGCTCCCATCCTTCAGAGGCAGCTAGACCTGCTCTGTACTTTGTGTGGGGCCAGACGTGAGATCAGGGAAGGCTCTCCCTTCCCCATCTCTGGCCTCAGATAGCTTCCTTAGCAGCACCTCTTTCTCAGGAGTGTATCAGCACGTCACCGGGGAGATGATGGGAGGCCACGCCGTGCGTATCCTGGGCTGGGGTGTGGAGAACGATGTGCCCTACTGGCTGGTGGGCAACTCCTGGAACACTGACTGGGGTGACAATGGTGAGTGGCAGGCGCTGCCCAGGGTGACCAGTTGTCCTGTGGTCCCTGGGCTGCTGGGCTAGGGGGAGAGTTGGGGGTGTGTGTGCTGACCTCTCCATCCTACCCACTGACTACCTACCCGCTTGTTGCTTTCCAGGCTTCTTCAAAATCCTGCGTGGCCAAGACCACTGCGGCATCGAGTCTGAGATCGTGGCTGGCCTGCCCTGCACCAATCAGCCAGAGCTCTGAGCGTAGGTGTGGCTTTAGGGCATTCAGGAATTCAGGAAACACCCACCAACCACACTTCAGGAGAGACGCCCACTGCCCCCCCCTCCCCCCCCCCAGCAGCACGTTCACCTTGTGTAGTCTTGAAGCCCCTGCCTTTCTCCCAGCCCCATACAAGTCAGGGGTCACATTG
>PVKC010047510.1:0-11049 GCA_004027635.1 Crocidura indochinensis | reverse complement strand
CCCACTTTGGGAAGAAATGCATCTTCTGGTAGCAGCCAAGAAACTTGACCTTAGCCCCCATATAGAGCCTCAGAGACATGCTCCAGTACTACCCATGCTCTGGGATTATCCACCTGCACCTTGTATAACTATTTGGAGTCTAAGGTTGGAATCATCATGAAAATTAAAAAACTATAAGTTTCTACTACAAAGGACTATCTCTAAGGTTCCCAATGCCAACTTTTCAAAGTTGTGGTTTGTGTCTAATATCAAGAATGCTATTGACCCTTTTCATTACACAGCAGGTCCCACAAGAACATGACTTTGATTTTGAGGTAAACAAATTAACTTGGGCTGAAGAGATAGTACATATGGTAAAACACTTCTCTTGCATTCAGTCAACCCTATTCCAGCCCGTATAACCACATCTGGTCTCTCAGGTATAGCTTGGAGTGACCGCTGATCACAGAGCCAGAAGTAAACATTGCACATTGGCTAATTTGGCACCCCTCTACAATAATAAGAGTTAATCTGCTTATTGGCCAGATATAACTATGTAACATATGTAACTATACTGGGATAATAATAACCTAGTTCTAAATAGTTTCTTTGTTGTAACATGTGAATATCTGTCTTGGGTCAATTTATGAATTATGGTGTGGGGGTTTATTTGTGTAATAAATGAAATTCTTCATTTTTCTATGTCAAAGGTAGATTTGGAACAGTTTTGTGTTATTCTCTATTTAATATATGCAGTTATCTAATTAGGTTGAAACAGTAAACTATACCTAAAAATAAAATGCATTCTGGAGCCAGAGAGATAGTACAGAAAATGTGGTGCTTGCCTTGCATGTGGCTAATCCAGTTTGAAGACTGGCACACTCTATGATTCCAAGAGTTCCACTGGGAGTGAACCCAGAGTACTGAAACCAGGGGTAAGCTTAAAACATTTCCAGTTGTATGCAAAATCAAAAGTTATAAATTTATGGTGTATTCGGGAGCCAAAGAAATAGTACAGCAGGTAGAGAATTTGCCTTGCATGCAGCCAACCTGTATTTGATTCTCAGCATCCCACATGGTCCCAAGAGTTGGACAGGAGTGTTTACTGAGCACAGAGTCAGAAGTAACTCCTGAGTCCTCCAGGAGTGACCCCTCAGAATAAAAGGCAAAAAATGCATTTGATGTGAATTCACATCAATAATCAGGATCAGGCCAAAAAGGTCCAAAACTCTATATTGATACACTTTTTCAGTTAATAGCAGTAGTGCTATTCTTTGGTATTCTATCAGATTATCACTAGTATTGCTTGAAATAGTAATATAACTAAACTTCTATCGTTTCAGGGAGAAGACGTGTGCTCCAACAGTTTTCAAAACAGAATTAAGTATAATCAAGACCTCTGAATTAGACTGCGAAGAGAATCAGCCTATTCTATCCAAGGGTGACAAGCAATAATATATATAAGCACTACAGAAAAAGAGTCTATACCAATTAGTTTAACAAGAGTTCAGTCATTCCCAAATTAAGAAATGATATACAAACAATAGAAACAAAAAATAAATTTCCTCTTCAACCGCAGGTCAAAGAATGACAGTGATAACCATTTTTCAACATCAACTATGAAATGGTATTCTTGAAGCTATTCGAAATTAAAGACTCAATAGAAATAGAAATAACTGTGAAGAAGCAAAAATATTAACTTCTTAGTTTATTACCCTTTAAAATATCAATAAAGGAAAACTCATTTTTCATCATTATTGAGTTGAATTATATCCTACAAAAATGATTTCTGTAAAAAGTTAAATGCATGATTATTATCCATGTAATTATGAGCTTATTTTTATTTTGTTGGTTATTGGGACATTATTGGTCAGTATTCAGGGTTAGTTTTGTCTCTTAACTCAGGGATCATTTGTAGTGTTCTGGGAACCATATTTTTTGACAGGGATCGATCCTACATTGGCTAAGCACATTCAAATCCAGTCCTCTAGCTGCAATCCCATTGCTCCAGTTCTAATTTATTACTGTGTAACTTTCTTTCTTGTCTTAATCAGAAAATTCACAAGAGATTGAAAGAGTATAATGGTTGGAAGTCTTATATTCTGTTTAAAATTATCACACCTTATCACATTTTGGAGTCATGAGGCTCTTCTGATGCCTTCTATTTAGATCTGTTCACTTAAATGGAACCACACACATTAAAGGACAAAAAAAAAGCCAGGAAAGTATTGCAAGATGAAGTCTTGGGCTCTCTTGTCTTGAATGAGCTCTTAGTTGATAATCCCAACACAATTCTGCTATCTTTCTGTTGAACTGAGTGGGAATATCTATGTTATTTAATCCAACCCCTCTAACCTTGGGAATTCCTTTTCTTCCCAGGGCTGAGAGTCACACACATGGCTGTAGCTCCCGGATAGCAGAGTACCCCCTTTTGGGGTATTGGTGCTTCTCCAACCTTTGGTCGCATTGTTTATGTATGAAGTCACACATTTGTTTGCAGCACATGCTGGGAGTCAGACACATGAGCTGTGGTGATCAAACATACTTGTTTGCAGACGGCATACTTGTTGTGGACTGGGGAACAAATGACAGTGCCAAAGGGAAATCTCTTTGCATGTGGGTTGGTACTGGAGATCAAAGTCATGGTCTCATGCCTGCAAGGCAAACACTCTTTGGGCCTGATACAACTCTCAAGTTTCACATTATATTCTGAGAGATATAGCATCAATTCTCAGTGGTAAGAGTTAAGTTCTACAAGATTGTGAGGAACATGTCCACTGACATTGGACCTGTATGGTTACCAGCCACATTATCTATCACTTGTACTCCCACTGTCTAGGGATGAAGGGTACCAACCACCTCCCCCAAATATATCTAGTTCCAGACACAAGTCCAAATGCTTTCCTGTGCTTGGTAGATACTTACTGGCAAGCCAATAACGTCATCCCACCTCGGAGTCCATTTCCTGGCTAGAGCAGTTCAGAGAACTCAAAGCAACATTTTACTCAGACCTGAGGGCTGTTTGAAACAATATTAACTGAAGGAATGGGAAGCTGGTTCATAGAACTGAAGGGTGTAAGTTCCAGGCTTAATTCCTGGCACTGCATGCTGTCCTCAACACTAGGTCAAAAAAGGAAATGAAAATTAAAACTCAGGAATAGGAGAATGGAGATGCAGAGTGAGAGACTGGAAGACAAGAGACAGCCACACTGTCTCCAGGTCCTCATGATTCTTCAAATCTCTCTGTGTCTACTTATCCAAAATTTCTCTGGTTTGTGTTTTTAAGATGCTTTCTTACATAAAAATATTTGGGGTACTATCCCAGCAAAGCTCCAGGGTTGCTATGGGCTCTGTACTGAAGTATCACACCTGATAGGCTCAGGACTTAAGGTACCAATTGTGGTTCCAGTTTTCACATCCTGTTCAGCCACCTTCAAGGCAAATGTCTTCCCTCCTGTACTATCACTGGGGCCCCATAATCATAACTGTTAAGCCCACAGACCATGAGTGATGAACTCAATCTCCAGAACCTCAATATTACCTCTCTCCCAAAGAATCAGTGAAAGTTACCTGTTTTGAATCACAACTTCTTTGATTATTTGGGGGCCACATCTGGCATTGTTCAGGGCATACTCTTGGCATGCTCAGGGATAACACCTACTGGATCTTGGGAGAATATATGGAAAGCCAAGAATCAAACCCAGGGAGGCTACATGTACGGCAAATGCCTACTGGCTGTCCTATTATTCTGGTACTTTCCTATCATTTTGGCACTCTGGCAACTAGTCCCTATCCTTACCTGTTTCCTAAACTTGACCCATGAACCTGAAAAAGGATACCTGTATAACAATTAAATTCCAAGAATTAGGGGAGCTCTGAGCCATGAATTGTGGCTCACTTATAAATGAGGTCTATTCAACTGAATAAGCAAATAGGCATTCTCATTTCTCTGCTTGCCTGTAATGGAAGTCTAAGCCTCATAGTTAGTGATGATCACACTCTACTACTGACACTAATTCTGACTTAAATGTTTATACTTTTGTTTCAGGAAAGGAGCACTGCTGACTGTTCTTAGGGTTTACTTTTGACTCTGCACTCTGGGATCAATCCTTGCAGTGCATATATCCTACCACCTAGCTGTACAGACTTTCCAGCTTGAGATGTGTGTGTTTTAAATTTTTTTAACATTTCTTTTTTAATCTTTATTTAAATGCCGTGATTAGAAATATGATTGTAGTTGTATGATTTCAGTCATGTAAAGAGCAACCCCCTTCTCCAGTACAACATTCCCACAACCAATGTCCCAAATCTTCCACTTCTTCACCCCACCCCTGCTTGTACTCGAGAGGGGCTTTGTATTTCCCTCATTCATTCACATAGTTAGAATAGTTCTCAACACATAAGTGTATCTCCAATCTCTCTAAATTAGCCCAAAGATGTTCAAATTTCGAGCTCCACAGTTCTATGCTTTATAAATCCAGAATTTGCATTTCAAAATTGACACTGTCAATATTAAAGAGAGAAAAATTAAATTCCTTACAGTGGTATCCAGAAGTTTTTTTTTTTAACAAAGGCCAACGTTGCTGTTTCTGAAATCATGAAACCTCTTGAGAAAAGCTTCTCTCATATTTAAAAGTGCTGTTTTAAAATAGGTAATGTCAATATCAGAATTATTTTCTTGGTGATGTTTCAACAGGCATGGAAGGCAAATCAAAGTTTCTTGTCAAAATCTTAAGCAAAAACAAATAATTTGTTTTCAAAAGAAATGACTTCTAACATCAAAAAATGTGTTTCCTCTCCCCTGTAGTTTATGATTAATCTGATTTAGATGTGAAATAACATCCACCATGAACTACAGCTTTGTAATCCACTGATCGTTTGTTAATTTTGGATAGTTAACACCCTTCTCGAGGAAAAATGCTTTGATTTCTGATAATAAAGAAGCAAAACATTTCAAAATGTTTCCCTTGATAACAAAAACGTGCTGAAACTTTGAAACCCTACAATATGGAGACGAAACAGGTAATAGAGAAAAACTTTTAACAATCTTTAAAAGCAAGGAGAGTGTTCCACAGAAAAGTAGTGATTTCACTGAAAGGAAAAAACACTATTGACACTTTAGTGTGTGCTGCAAGAAACCAAACTAAAATACACACAAAAACAAAAACAGCACTTTGTTAAAGGCATATGATATATTATAAAGGAATTATGATAGTGTGCCTGAAACACTTTTAAAATATTTTTTTTGTTTTGGGGCCACTCCTGTTTGATGCTCAGGGTTACTCCTGGATATATGCTCAGAAATAGCCCCTGGCTTGGGGGGACAATATGGGACACCGGGAGAAAAAACCATGGTCCATACTACCCTAGCGCTTGCAAAGCAGACACATTACATTTAGCGCCAACATCCCTGCCCCTTAAAAATAATTATTTATTTAACCATATTTGTTTCAAAATTAGTCATACTTGAGTTTCAATCATAGAATATACACCACCATTCACCAGTGCACTTCCCCAATCACCAATGTCCTTTGTTTCCTTCCCCTTCACCCTCCTCTGCCTATGTCAGGTGCAGGCATTTTGTTTTTTTCTGTCTATCTCTCTTTTTTATGACACTGAGGTTTGAAAATTTCCTTTATGACACTGTGGTTTGCAATATTGTTAATTAAAGGGTACCATGCACGTCACATCCATTTTCAGCATCCAGTTCTTGTCCATAGTGATATGTTCCAACTATCAATATCATAATGTACCTTTCTCTATTTAACTGAATTCACCACTTTTTATGGCAAGCTTCCTATCATGGACTAGTCTTCCTGTCCCTAATCTCTATTTTCTCTAGATATTATTACCACATTGCCATTTATTTTTCTTAATGCCACAAATGATTATTCTGTGTCTATACCTTTGTTTCTGACTCATTGCACTCAGAATAATAATCTGATATGTTGATGTATGTACAGATGGTGCAATGTGCATGACTCAGTGTTTTTGTAGTCACAAGAAACAAATATTGCACAGCCATACATTGCATCCACTCATTGTATGATAGACTGGATTCATAAAGCTCCCCGTTGAACTAAACTCTGTGACAGACGACACAGAAAAAATAATTTGTGAAATACACAATTGTGATCAAATTCAAGCTATTCACCACTCTGGGTGTGAGTCTGGATGCCCACTACTAGCATCTTCTCCATGAAGAAGTGAAGTCGCTGTTCAGGGAAGGGTGCTCTTTTGCCTTGTGGGCAAGAGGGAAGAAGTAGTGCAGTTCCTGTGAGAGCAGAACTCTGACTTTGAACAGCCCCAGTTGGGCAAGGAATGGGTAGGTAAGCTTATGCATTAGGCTGACATTGTTCATTTTCTCTTATGCATTAGGCAGACATTGTTCATTAGTTAGATTGGTCTGTGATTTTCTTTTTTGGTGGAATCTGTCATTTTTGTCAGTGAGTATGATACTAGCTTCATAGAAGGTATTAGGGAATATTCCTTTGTTTAGGACATTCTTGAGGAGTCTAAGCATCAATAGTAGTAACTTCTCTGAAAGCTTAATAAAATTTACCTCTAAACCTGTTTGATCCTCAACTTTCATTCGTGGGAAGTTTATTAATTACTGTTTCAATTTTCTTACTTTTGATTGGCCATTTTAAGTTTTCTACTTCCTCTTCATTACATATTGGAGGATATTTTTCCAGAAATCTGTCCATTTCTTTTATGATGTCTTGGATTTCTTTAGGGTTTTCTTGTAATGTATGCCTTTTATTTCTGATCCACTTTGAGTATTTTCCCTTTTATTCCTTGTATTTTCAGCAGTCTCCTCTTTATTCTTTAAAAATAACCAGCTTCTTTTTTCAACACTTTGTATCATTTTATTTGTTTCTGTATTTTTGAATAATGCTGCTTTTATTATTTATTTATTTCTTCTTTTATTTGGGTTTCTTTGCAGTTTGTTTTCCAGATAGGTTGTTAATTTAGTCTTTTTATTCTTTCCTAATGTTGGCCTGTATTACTATGAGTTTTCCCTAATTACTTCTTTTTATGTGCCACATGGATTTTGAAGATTTGTTTCTACATAATGATTGGCTTCAAGAAATCTATTTTTTCTTTTATTTCCTCTTTGATTTAGCTGTTGTTTAGTATCATGTTGCTTAGTCTTCAGGTGTTAATTTTCTCCACATCCTTTTTTTACTATCAATATTGATCGTTATGTTCTGATAGGTTGCATTGTACTGTTATATTTATTACTTTATGTATGTTACACTTGTGTCCTAAAATGTGGGCTATCTTAGAGAAATTTCTATATGCCTTTGAGAAGAATGTTGATTCAGATTTTTAGGGAAATTAATTAATTAATTAATTAATTTTAGTTATTCTAGTTTTCTATTTAGGGATTTTATTCTTTTCCAGTGTCTGACTACTGTACCTGACAAGTAGCAATAATGGTATGTTGAAATCTCCTACTACTATCACACTTGTATCCATATATTTCTCTAAGTTTATGAGATAAATGCGTACATATATTTCTGGCTCTACATAAAAAAATATTATTTATTATTTCATGGTCTATTATTCGCCTTTTAATGAGAAGTGTGAATTTTTTTCTCGATGTATGTGGTTGAATTCAATTTGCTCTAATAAAAGTATAAATATCCCAGCTTTTTTTTTCTGTTTTCCAGTGACTTGCATAATTATTTTCCATTACTGTGAGACTGTGTCTAGCCCTAACTTTTATGTGCGTTTCATGCAGGCAGCAGATGTTTGGAATTTGTTTCCTGATACAATCTACTAATTTTTATCTTTTTTATTTTGGTTTTTGGGTCACACCCGGCAGTGCTCAGGGGTTACTCCTGACTCCATGCTCAGAAATTGCTCCTGGCAGGCACGGGGGACAATATGGGGCACTGGGATTCAAACCGATGACCTTTTGCGTGAAAGGCAAATGCCTTACCTCCATGCTATCTCCCGGGCCCCTAGCTTTTACTTTTAATGGGAGATTTTAGTCCATTGATATTTAAGGATATGATTGAGAGAAAAAACTTTTGTGCTGATTGTTTCTTTTACCACAATTGAATATTTGATTTATACAATTGTTCTTTGTGTGGTTCATTTAGAATTAGTTTGTTTAGCTTGAATATTGCAAGTTCTTCTTGTCTGATATTTTTAATCCTCCCCCTTACGGAAATGAGTTTTTCTGCGTAGTGTACTCTAGATTAAAGTTTATTTCATTCAGTACTTCAAATATGTTATTGCACTCTTTTCTTACCAGAATTGTTTCAAATAGAAAATCTTGTTTTATTATATTCTTTCCTTTATACTTAAGGTTTTTCTTTTCCCTTATTGCTTTAAACAGTTCATCCCTCTTTGTTTTTTTAATTTGGATTACTAACAGAATTGGTGTTGTTCTGCTACTATTTATTGTGTTTTGCATTATTCTTTTGTCTTGAATTTGTAGAGATGTGTTTTTTTTTTTATTTTCCAGAGAGTGGGAATTTTTTCTGCTATTATCTCTCTTGATTTTTACCTTTTCATAACTCTTATTTCTGGTATTCCTATAATTCAGAGATAATTTATTTTGTCTTTTTCATAAGTACCTTACACTTTCTTCTTTTTTTTTTTTTTTTTGGTTTTTGGGCCACACCCAGTGACGCTCAGTGGTTACTCCTGGCTATGTGCTCAGAAGTCTCTCCTGGCAGGCACAGGGGACCATATGGGAACCGGGGGATCGAACCGTGGTCCGTCCAAGGCTAGCATGGTAAGGCAGGCACCTTACCTGCAGCGCCACCGTCCGGCCCCCAGTTTCTTCTAATGTTTTGTCATTCCTTTCTTTTTGTCATTGTTTATCACTGCTGTCTTGTAATTTGCCTTCAAGTCCAATTATGCGATTTTTCACATTTGTATTTCTATTATTATGACGTGCTGACATGTTTTTAGTTTCTTTAGTTCCATTTTTATAGATTCTATCATCTCTTGAAAGAGTTCTTCCTGTTGGTTGAGTTGTTCATCTATATATTTCTTAATTTTACAGGCTAGTTACTATGTACAGAACTAGATTTTATATCCTCCTGAATAAGGCTCATGTGTCTTGGTGGACTGGAAACTTGCCAGAAGTTTTCTCCACATCCCCAACTTTACATGTCTTCCTTAGATTTCCCACTTTTTTACATTGAGTTATTTGAAATTTTAGATTACCATCAAGGTGTTTAAGTAGGAACTGTTTGTATAACAGGTGGCTAGAATTTTATGTTTTATAGATTATTTTTCTAAACAAGCAAGGTTATCTACATATGTTAAAAATATTCCAAACTAGTTTATTGGGTTGTTTAGCTGGATTTTGAGTTGTATATTTTCTAAGAGAAAAAAATGCTTGATCCAATCTATTTGTTACTATATGATATAAGTTGAAATGTCTTCAAGCAGTCATGCTAGTGTCCGTAGTGTTTGGAAAAAGAAATGATAATGGGAACCTGAAAGGAGTGTGGGGATGGATCCTGCAGACAGCCCTGACTGCATTTGATAGGCGCACCAGGACAAAAGGTTCCCTGTAACTAGCCAGACACAAACCTGAACAGGCTTAAGGAGGCATACGATCAGGACTGTTGGTGAGACAAGGAAGGGAGCTGAAGAAAAGTCCACATTATTCATAATAGTTGAGGTTAATTTCTTGGTTGGTTTGATGTTTGGGGGAGGATACAGACATTGATACTCAGGTGTTACTCCTGTCTGTGCTCTCAGAAATAGCTTCTGTCTTTGTGAACCATATGGAATGCTAGGGATTTAACGCATGTCAATCCTGGGCAGCCATGTGAAAAGCAAATGCCCTACTGCTGTGCTATCACTCCAGCTTCATGAGGTTAATTTTTATATAATAAAAATGTTTTGAACAAAGTGGATTACATGTAGTTCACGGTAATATGTTAGTACATATTAACAATGATTCAGGTGAATGCTCACAAACAAAATTGTCCTCCCTCCACCCCTGTTTCCAGCATGCATCCTACATCCCCCTTCCTTACCCTCAGGTTACTAGTATAAGTAGTTCCCTTCGTGTATAGCTTGTTGTAGATTGGGTATCAATTCTGTTGTCATTAGCTTTGGATTTGGTGCTTCAGTCCGATCATTTCTATTACTACTTAATAATCATACAACTGTTTGGTCTTGGTACCCTCCATTACTTCCCCCTCAATTTAAGAGGTGGAGCAAGATGGTCAAGGTTATGTGGTCCTGTGTGAGAACAAGAAAAAATAATAAAATGGGGCAAATATCAAACAAGAAATAAAATGGGCAGAGTCTTTCTAGAGGCTCTAACATCAATTTGAGAGAAGAAAGGGAAAGGGAAAAGAAAGCCAAATCAATACAAAAAAAATCAAACAAAATATCCAATAAGCACTAAAGCAATAAAGACAAGGACCACACAATAATCAAGGTCCTGAAATAAAGAAAAACAGAGCACAAAAAAGAAAACAGCAACAACAATAACAAAACAAAAAAAATTTGTGCTGATTCTTTTTTTTTTGCATAGGCACAGTAAAATTTGGGGAAATTAGAAAAGGAATTTCCTTGAACTAAGAGGTACAGGTTTTCTTCCCCCTTGAACTATACCGTCATGTGAATAACTAGAAACTCGATACAGTTCATTTCCTCTCCTCTAGGTCATTTTGTGGTATATTGAAACCTTCTGCTCCATCATGGATGATAAAACCAGACAACTATACCTAGAGATCTTGGTATCTGCACAAGTCAAAGAATGGAGCCTATGATGAAGTGTTTCTTTATGGTTCTAGAAGTTTTGTTCCTTTACTATTGTTTTAATCAGTCTTCTGTAGTTGGTGGTCTTGGTTTTAGTGCTGATCCTAGGATGAAGCCTAGGACAGTCTTTCATATATGTTTCCAGAAGACCCGCTCAATTGCAGGTGTCTCAGTAAGACCTCTGGAATTAGAGAATTAGAGATCTAGGTTGTTGTACAGATCATAGGTCATATCTTATATTATGGCTTTTTTATTGGTCCCAGGATATGTTCTGACCAGTCATGGTTGTCACAGCCAGTCTTCTGTACTTAGCAATCTTGGCTT